>SZWC01004117.1:6406-79942 GCA_023375785.1 Penium margaritaceum
ACCGGGTCACAGAAACCAAAGCCGGGTCACAGAAACCAAAGCCGGGTCACATAAACCAAAGCCGGGTCAACGAACCAAAGCCGGCGAACAGAAACAAAAGCCTGGTCATAGAAACCAACACCGGGTCACAGAAACCAAAGCCGGGTCACAGAAACCAAAGCCGGGTCACATAAACCAAAGCCGGGTCAACGAACCAAAGCCGGCGAACAGAAACAAAAGCCTGGTCATAGAAACCAACACCGGGTCACAGAAACCAAAGCCGGGTCACAGAAACCAAAGCCGGGTCACATAAACCAAAGCCGGGTCACAAAAACCAAAACCGGGTCATAGAAACCAGAGCCAGGTCACAGAAACTAAAGCTGGGTAACAAAAACCAAAGCTGGGTCACTGAAACCAAAGCCGGGTCACAGAAACCAAAGTTGGGTCACAAAAACCAAAGCCGGGTCACAGAAACGAAAGCCAGGTCAGAGAAACCAAAGATGGGTCACAGAAACCAAAGCCGGGTCACAGAAACCAAACCGGGTCACAGAAAGCAAAGCCGGTTAGAGAAACCAAAACGGGTCACATAAACAAAAGCCGAGTCACGGAAAACAATGCCGGGTCACAGAAACCAAAGCCAGGTCAGAGAAACGAAAGCCGGGTCACAGAAACCAAAGCCGGGTCACATAAACCAAGCCGGGTCACAGAAACCAAAGTCGGGTCACAACAACCAAAGCCGGGTCACAGAAACCAAACCCAAGTCACAGAAACCAAAGCCGGGTCACATAAACCAAGCCGGGTCACAGAAACCAAAGTCGGGTCACAACAACCAAAGCCGGGTCACAGAAACCAAACCCAAGTCACAGAAACCAAAGTCGGGTCACAGAAACCAAAGCCGGGCCATAGAAACCAAAGCGGAGTCACATAAACCAAAGCTGGGTCACATAAACTAAATCCGGGTCAGAGAAACCAAAGCCGGATCACACAAGCCAAAGCCGGGTCACAAAAACCAAAGCCGGGTCAACGAACCAAAGCCGAAGCACAGAAACCAAGGCCCGGTCATGGAAACCAAAGCCGGGTCACATAAATCAAAGCCGGGTCACAGAATCCAAAGCCGGATCATAAAAACCAAAGCCGGGTCACAGAAACCAAAGCCAGGTCATAGAAACCAAAGTTGGGTCCCAGAAACCAGAGCCAGGTCACATAAACCAAAGCTGGGTCATAAATCCAAATCCGGGTCATAGAAACCAAAGCCAGGTCACAGAAACCAAAGCCAGGTCACAGAAACCAAAGCCGGGTCACAACAACCAAAGCCGGGTCACAGAAACCAAAGCCAGGTCACAGAAACGAAAGCCGGGTCACAGAAACCAAAGCCGGGTCAGAGAAACCAAAGCTGGGTCACATAATCCAAAGCCGAGTCACCGAAACCAAAGCCGGGTCACAAAAACCAAAGGCGGGTCACAGAAGCAAAAGCCGGGTCATAAAAACAAAAGCCGGGTAACAGAAACCAAAGCCAGGTCACAGAACCAAAGCCGGGTCATAGAAACCAAAGCCGGGTCGCAGGAACCAAAGCTGGGTCATTGAAACCAAAGCCAGGTCACACAAACCAAAGCCGGGTCACAAAAACCAAAGCCGGGTCACAGACACCAAAGCCGGGTCACAGAAACCAAAGCCGGGTCACAGAAACAAAGCCGAGTCACAGAAACCAAAGCCAGGTCACACAAACCAAAGCCTGGTCACAGAAACCAAAGCAGGGTCACACCAACAAAAGCCGGGTCACAGAAATCAAATCCGATTCAAAGAAACCAAAGCCGAGTCACAGAAACCAAAGCCGGGTCACAGAAACCAAAGCAAGGTCACAGAAACCAAAGCCTGGTCACAGAAACCAAAGCAGGGTCACACCAACAAAAGCCGGGTCACAGAAATCAAAGCCGATTCAAAGAAACCAAAGCCGAGTCACAGAAGACAAAGGCAGGTCACAGAAACCAAAGCAAGGTCACAGAAACCAAAGCCGGGTCACAGAAACTAAAGCCGGGTCACAGAAATCAGAGCCGGGTCACAGAAACCAAAGCCGGTCACAGAAACCAAAGCCGGGTCACACAAACCAAAGCCGGGTAACAGAAACCAAAGCCGGGCCACAGAAACCAAAGCCGGATTACAGAAACCAAAGCCGGGTCACAGAAACTAAAGCCGGGTCACAGAAATCAGAGCCGGGTCACAGAAACCAAAGCCGGGGCACAACAACCAAAGCCGGGTCACAGAAACCAAAGTCGGGTCACAGAAACCAAAGCCGGGTCACCGAAACCAAAGCCGGGTCACAAAAACCAACGCCAGGTCACAGAAACCAAAGCCGGGTCACACAAACCAAAGCCGGGTAACAGAAACCAAAGCCGGGCCACAGAAACCAAAGCCGGATTACAGAAACCAAAGCCGGGTCACAGAAACTAAAGCCGGGTCACAGAAATCAGAGCCGGGTCACAGAAACCAAAGCCGGGGCACAACAACCAAAGCCGGGTCACAGAAACCAAAGTCGGGTCACAGAAACCAAAGCCGGGTCACCGAAACCAAAGCCGGGTCACAAAAACCAACGCCAGGTCACAGAAACCAAAGCCGGGTCACACAAACCAAAGCCGGGTAACAGAAACCAAAGCCGGGCCACAGAAACCAAAGCCGGATTACAGAAACCAAAGCCGGGTCACAGAAACTAAAGCCGGGTCACAGAAATCAGAGCCGGGTCACAGAAACCAAAGCCGGGGCACAACAACCAAAGCCGGGTCACAGAAACCAAAGTCGGGTCACAGAAACCAAAGCCGGGTCACCGAAACCAAAGCCGGGTCACAAAAACCAACGCCAGGTCACAGAAACCAAAGCCGGGTCACACAAACCAAAGCCGGGTAACAGAAACCAAAGCCGGGCCACAGAAACCAAAGCCGGATTACAGAAACCAAAGCCGGGTCACAGAAACTAAAGCCGGGTCACAGAAATCAGAGCCGGGTCACAGAAACCAAAGCCGGGGCACAACAACCAAAGCCGGGTCACAGAAACCAAAGTCGGGTCACAGAAACCAAAGCCGGGTCACCGAAACCAAAGCCGGGTCACAAAAACCAACGCCAGGTCACAGAAACCAAAGCCGGGTCACACAAACCAAAGCCGGGTAACAGAAACCAAAGCCGGGCCACAGAAACCAAAGCCGGATTACAGAAACCAAAGCCGGGTCACAGAAACTAAAGCCGGGTCACAGAAATCAGAGCCGGGTCACAGAAACCAAAGCCGGGGCACAACAACCAAAGCCGGGTCACAGAAACCAAAGTCGGGTCACAGAAACCAAAGCCGGGTCACCGAAACCAAAGCCGGGTCACAAAAACCAACGCCAGGTCACAGAAACCAAAGCCGGGTCACACAAACCAAAGCCGGGTAACAGAAACCAAAGCCGGGCCACAGAAACCAAAGCCGGATTACAGAAACCAAAGCCGGGTCACAGAAACTAAAGCCGGGTCACAGAAATCAGAGCCGGGTCACAGAAACCAAAGCCGGGGCACAACAACCAAAGCCGGGTCACAGAAACCAAAGTCGGGTCACAGAAACCAAAGCCGGGTCACCGAAACCAAAGCCGGGTCACAAAAACCAACGCCAGGTCACAGAAACCAAAGCCGGGTCACACAAACCAAAGCCGGGTAACAGAAACCAAAGCCGGGCCACAGAAACCAAAGCCGGATTACAGAAACCAAAGCCGGGTCACAGAAACTAAAGCCGGGTCACAGAAATCAGAGCCGGGTCACAGAAACCAAAGCCGGGGCACAACAACCAAAGCCGGGTCACAGAAACCAAAGTCGGGTCACAGAAACCAAAGCCGGGTCACCGAAACCAAAGCCGGGTCACAAAAACCAACGCCAGGTCACAGAAACCAAAGCCGGGTCACACAAACCAAAGCCGGGTAACAGAAACCAAAGCCGGGCCACAGAAACCAAAGCCGGATTACAGAAACCAAAGCCGGGTCACAGAAACTAAAGCCGGGTCACAGAAATCAGAGCCGGGTCACAGAAACCAAAGCCGGGGCACAACAACCAAAGCCGGGTCACAGAAACCAAAGTCGGGTCACAGAAACCAAAGCCGGGTCACCGAAACCAAAGCCGGGTCACAAAAACCAACGCCAGGTCACAGAAACCAAAGCCGGGTCACACAAACCAAAGCCGGGTAACAGAAACCAAAGCCGGGCCACAGAAACCAAAGCCGGATTACAGAAACCAAAGCCGGGTCACAGAAACTAAAGCCGGGTCACAGAAATCAGAGCCGGGTCACAGAAACCAAAGCCGGGGCACAACAACCAAAGCCGGGTCACAGAAACCAAAGTCGGGTCACAGAAACCAAAGCCGGGTCACCGAAACCAAAGCCGGGTCACAAAAACCAACGCCAGGTCACAGAAACCAAAGCCGGGTCACACAAACCAAAGCCGGGTAACAGAAACCAAAGCCGGGCCACAGAAACCAAAGCCGGATTACAGAAACCAAAGCCGGGTCACAGAAACTAAAGCCGGGTCACAGAAATCAGAGCCGGGTCACAGAAACCAAAGCCGGGGCACAACAACCAAAGCCGGGTCACAGAAACCAAAGTCGGGTCACAGAAACCAAAGCCGGGTCACCGAAACCAAAGCCGGGTCACAAAAACCAACGCCAGGTCACAGAAACCAAAGCCGGGTCACACAAACCAAAGCCGGGTAACAGAAACCAAAGCCGGGCCACAGAAACCAAAGCCGGATTACAGAAACCAAAGCCGGGTCACAGAAACTAAAGCCGGGTCACAGAAATCAGAGCCGGGTCACAGAAACCAAAGCCGGGGCACAACAACCAAAGCCGGGTCACAGAAACCAAAGTCGGGTCACAGAAACCAAAGCCGGGTCACCGAAACCAAAGCCGGGTCACAAAAACCAACGCCAGGTCACAGAAACCAAAGCCGGGTCACACAAACCAAAGCCGGGTAACAGAAACCAAAGCCGGGCCACAGAAACCAAAGCCGGATTACAGAAACCAAAGCCGGGTCACAGAAACTAAAGCCGGGTCACAGAAATCAGAGCCGGGTCACAGAAACCAAAGCCGGGGCACAACAACCAAAGCCGGGTCACAGAAACCAAAGTCGGGTCACAGAAACCAAAGCCGGGTCACCGAAACCAAAGCCGGGTCACAAAAACCAACGCCAGGTCACAGAAACCAAAGCCGGGTCACACAAACCAAAGCCGGGTAACAGAAACCAAAGCCGGGCCACAGAAACCAAAGCCGGATTACAGAAACCAAAGCCGGGTCACAGAAACTAAAGCCGGGTCACAGAAATCAGAGCCGGGTCACAGAAACCAAAGCCGGGGCACAACAACCAAAGCCGGGTCACAGAAACCAAAGCCGGGTCACAGAAACCAAAGCCGGGTCACACAAACCAAAGCCGGTCACAGAAACCAGACCTGGATCACAGAAACCAAAGCCGGGTCACCGAAACCAAAGCCGGGTCACAAAAACCAAAGACAGGTGACAGAAACCAAAGCCGGATCACATAAACCAGAACCAGGTCACAAACACAAAAGCCATGTCACATAAACCAAAGCCAAGTGATAGAAACCAAAGCCGAGTCACAGAATCCAGAGCCGGGCCACAGCGTGAAGCGCTAGTGCCAAAGTGTGAAGCGCTTGTGCCAAAGTGTGATACTCTAGTGCCAAAGCGTGACACTGTAGTGCCAAAGTGTGATGCTGTAGTGCCAAAGTGTGACGCTCTAGTGCCAAAGTGTTACACTCTTGTGCCAAAGTGTGACGCTCTTGCACCAAAGTGTGAATCACAAGTGCCAAAGTGTGACAAACCAGTGCCAAAGTGTGACACTCTAGTACCAAAGTGTGACACTCTAGTGCCAAAGTGTGACGCTCTAGTTCCAAATTGCAACACTCTATTGCAAAAGTGTGACGATCTAGTGCCAAAGTGTGACGCTGTAGTGCCAAAGCTCGAAACTATAGTGCCAGAGTGTGAGGCTCTAGTGCCAAAGTGTGATGCTCTACTGCCAAAGTGTGACGCTATAGTGCCAAAGTTCGAAACTCTAGTGCCCAAGTGTGACACTCCAGTGCCAAAGTGTGAGGCTCTAGTGCCAAAGAATGACTCTCCTGTGCCAAAGTGTGATGCTCTAGTGCCAAAGTGTGAAGCTCTAGTGCCAAAGTGTGACGCTCTAGTACCAAATTGTTAAGGTCTAATGCCACGGTGTGACGGTCTAGTGCGAAAGTATGAAGTGCTAGTGCCAGTGTGTGACGCTCCAGTGCTCAAGTGTGACACTCTACTGCCAAAGTGTGATGCTCTAGTGCCAAAGTGTGATGCTCTAGTGCCAAAGTGTGATGCTCTAGTCCTAAATTGTGACGCTAGAGTACCAAAGTGTGACGCTCTACTTCCAAGGAGTGACTCTCTAGTGCCAAAGTATGAAGCTCTATTGCCAAAGTGTGACGCTCTAGTGCCAATGTGTGACGCTCTAGTGTCAAAGTGTGACGCTCTAGTACAAAAGTGTGGAACTCTAGTGCCAAAGTGTGACACTCTAGTGCCACGGTGTGAAGCTCTAGTGCCAAAGTGTGATGCTCAAGTGCCAAGATGTGATGCTCTTGTGCCCAAGTATGACGCTCAAGTGCCAAAGTGTGAAGCTCTAGTACCAACGTGTGATGCTCTAGTGCCAAAGTGTGACGCTCTATTGCAAAATTGTGATGCTTTAGTGCCAAAGTGTGACAATCTAGTGCCCAAGTGTGATGCTCTAGTGCCCAAGTGTGAAGGTCTAGTGCCACAGTGTGATGCTCTAGTGCCAAAGTTTGACGCTCTAGTGCCAAAGTGCGACGCTCTAGTGCCAAAGTTCGAAACTCTAGTGCCCAAGTGTGACACTCTAGTGCCAACGTGTGAGGCTCTAGTGCCAAATTGTGACTATCCTGTGCCAAAGTGTGACGCTCTAGTGCCAAAGTTCGAAACTCTAGTGCCCAAGTGTGACACTCTAGTGCCAACGTGTGAGGCTCTAGTGCCAAATTGTGACTATCCTGTGCCAAAGTGTGACGCTCTAGTGCCAAAGTGTGAAGCTCTAGTGCCAAAGTGTGACACTCCAGTACCAAGTGTGAAGGTCTAGTGCCACAGTGTGACGCTCTAGTGCCAAAGTGTGAAGCGCTAGTCCCAGAGTGTGACGCTCTAGTGCCAAAGTGTGACACTCTAGTGCCAAGTGTGATGCTCTTGTGCCAATGTGTGATGCTCTAGTGCCAAAGTGTGACGCTCTAGTCCCAAAGTGTGACGCTCTTGTGCCAAAGGGTGACGCTCTAGTACCAAAGTGTGTCACTGTAGTGCCAAATTGCGATGCTCCAGTGCCAAAGTATGACGCTCTAGTGCCAAAGTGTGAAGCTCTAGTGCCAAAGTGTGAAGCTCTTGTGTCGAAGTGTGACGCTCTAGTGCCAAAGTGTGACGCTCTAGTGCCAAAGTTTGAAACTCTAGTGCCAAAATGTGATGCTCTAGTGCCAATGTGGGACGCTCTAGTGCCAAAGTGTGACGCTCTAGTTCTCAAGTGTGATGCTCTAGTGCCAATGTGTGAAGCTCTAGAGCCAAAGTGTAATGATCTGGTGCCAAAGTGTGAAGCTCTAGTGCCAAACTATGCCGCTCTAGTGCCAAAGTGTGAAGCTCTAGTGCCAAAGTGTGAAACTCAAGTGCCAAAGTGTGACGCTCTAGTGCCAAAGTGTGACGATCTAGTGCCAATGTGTGACGATCTAGTGCCAAAGTGTGACGGTCTAGTGCCAAAGTGTGAAGGTATAGTGCCAAAGAGTGATGCGCTAGTGCCAAATGTGTGACGCTCTAGTGCCAAAGAAAGAGACTCTAGTGCCAAATTGTGACGCTCTTATGCCAACATTTGGAGCTCTAGTGCCAAACTGTGATGCTCTGGTGCCAAAGTGTGACGCTCTAGTACCAAAGTGTGACGCTGTAGTGCCAACGTCTGATGCTCTAGTGCCAAAGGTTTAAGCTATAGTGCCAAAGTGTGCACTCTAGTGCCAAAGTGTGACACTCTAGTGCCAATGTGTGACGCTCTAGTGCCAAAGTGTGAATCTCTAGTGCCAAGGTGTCATGCTCTAGTGCCAAAGTATGGCGCTCTAGTACCAAGGTGTGACGCTCTAGTGCCAAAGTGTGAAACTCTAGTTCCAAAGTGCAACATTCTATTGCCAACGTGTGACGCTCTAGTGCCAAAATGCGATGCTCTAGTGCCAACATTCGAGACTCAAGTGCCAAAGTGTGATGCTCTAATGCCAACTTGTGACACTGGAGTGCCAAAGTGTGATGCTCTAGTTCCAATGTGTGACGCTCTACTGCCAAAGTGTGACGCTCTATTGCCAAAGTGTGACGCTCTAGTGCCAATGCGTGACGCTTTAGTGTCAAAGTGTGACGCTCTAGTGCCAAAGTGTGGAACTCTAGTGCCATAGTGTGATGCTCTAGTGCTAAGGTGTGAAGCTCTAGTGCCAAAGTGTGATGCTCAAGTGCAAAAATGTGATGCTTTTGTTCCAAAGTGTTACGCTCAAGTGCCAATGTGTGACCTCTAGTGCCAAAGTGTGATGCTCAAGTGCAAAAATGTGATGCTTTTGTTCCAAAGTGTTACGCTCAAGTGCCAATGTGTGACCTCTAGTGCCAAAGTGTGATGCTCAAGTGCAAAAATGTGATGCTTTTGTTCCAAAGTGTTACGCTCAAGTGCCAATGTGTGACCTCTAGTGCCAAAGTGTGATGCTCAAGTGCAAAAATGTGATGCTTTTGTTCCAAAGTGTTACGCTCAAGTGCCAATGTGTGACCTCTAGTGCCAAAGTGTGATGCTCAAGTGCAAAAATGTGATGCTTTTGTTCCAAAGTGTTACGCTCAAGTGCCAATGTGTGACCTCTAGTGCCAAAGTGTGATGCTCAAGTGCAAAAATGTGATGCTTTTGTTCCAAAGTGTTACGCTCAAGTGCCAATGTGTGACCTCTAGTGCCAAAGTGTGATGCTCAAGTGCAAAAATGTGATGCTTTTGTTCCAAAGTGTTACGCTCAAGTGCCAATGTGTGACCTCTAGTGCCAAAGTGTGATGCTCAAGTGCAAAAATGTGATGCTTTTGTTCCAAAGTGTTACGCTCAAGTGCCAATGTGTGACCTCTAGTGCCAAAGTGTGATGCTCAAGTGCAAAAATGTGATGCTTTTGTTCCAAAGTGTTACGCTCAAGTGCCAATGTGTGACCTCTAGTGCCAAAGTGTGATGCTCAAGTGCAAAAATGTGATGCTTTTGTTCCAAAGTGTTACGCTCAAGTGCCAATGTGTGACCTCTAGTGCCAAAGTGTGATGCTCAAGTGCAAAAATGTGATGCTTTTGTTCCAAAGTGTTACGCTCAAGTGCCAATGTGTGACCTCTAGTGCCAAAGTGTGATGCTCAAGTGCAAAAATGTGATGCTTTTGTTCCAAAGTGTTACGCTCAAGTGCCAATGTGTGACCTCTAGTGCCAAAGTGTGATGCTCAAGTGCAAAAATGTGATGCTTTTGTTCCAAAGTGTTACGCTCAAGTGCCAATGTGTGACCTCTAGTGCCAAAGTGTGATGCTCAAGTGCAAAAATGTGATGCTTTTGTTCCAAAGTGTTACGCTCAAGTGCCAATGTGTGACCTCTAGTGCCAAAGTGTGATGCTCAAGTGCAAAAATGTGATGCTTTTGTTCCAAAGTGTTACGCTCAAGTGCCAAAGTGTGACGCTCCAGTGCAAAAGTGTGACGCTGTAGTGCCAAAGTGCGACGCTCTAGTACCCAAGTGTGACGCTCTAGTGCCAAAGTATGAAGGTCTAGTGCAACAGTGTGAGGCTCTATTGCCAGAGTGTGAAGCGCTACTGCCAAAGTGTGACGCTCTAGTGCCAAAGTGTGACGGTCTAGTGCCAAAGTGTGAAGGTATAGTGCCAAAGAGTGATGCGCTAGTGCCAAACGTGTGACGCTCTAGTGCCAAAGAAAGAGACTCTAGTGCCAAATTGTGATGCTCTTATGCCAACATTTGGAGCTCTAGTGCCAAACTGTGATGCTCTGGTGCCAAAGTGTGACGCTCTAGTACCAAAGTGTGACGCTGTAGTGCCAACGTCTGATGCTCTAGTGCCAAAGATTTAAGCTATAGTGCCAAAGTGTGCACTCTAGTGCCAAAGTGTGACACTCTAGTGCCAATGTGTGACGCTCTAGTGCCAATGCGTGACGCTTTAGTGTCAAAGTGTGACGCTCTAGTGCCAAAGTGTGGAACTCTAGTGCCATAGTGTGACGCTCTAGTGCTAAGGTGTGAAGCTCTAGTGCCAAAGTGTGATGCTCAAGTGCAAAAATGTGATGCTTTTGTTCCAAAGTGTTACGCTCAAGTGCCAATGTGTGACCTCTAGTGCCAAAGTGTGACGCTCTAGTGCAAAAGTGTGACGCTGTAGTGCCAAAGTGTGACGCTCTAGTACCCAAGTGTGACGCTCTAGTGCCAAAGTATGAAGGTCTAGTGCAACACTGTGAGGCTCTATTGCCAGAGTGTGAAGCGCTACTGCCAAAGTGTGACGCTCTAGTGCCAAAGTGTGACGGTCTAGAGCCAAAGTGTGACGCTCTAGTGCCAAAGTGTGACGTGCTATTCTCAAAGTATGACGCTCTTGTGCCAAATGTTGACGCTTTAGTGCCAAAGTGTGAGGCTCTAGTGCCAAAGTGTGACGCTCTAGTGCCTAAGTGTGACACTCTAGTGCCAAATTGTGATGCTCTAATGCCAATGTTTGGAGCTCTAGTGCCAAAGTGTGACGCTCTAGTGCCAAAGTGTGACGCTGTAGTGCCAAAGCCTGACTCTCTAGTACAAGAGTTTGAAGCTCTAGTGCCAAAGTGTGACGCTCTAGTGCCAAAGTGTGATACTCTAGTGCCAAAGCGTGACGCTCTAGTGCCAATGTGTGAATCTCTAGTGCCAACGTGTGATGCTCTAGTGCCAAAGTGTGACGCTCTAGTTCCAAAGTGTGACGCTCTAGTGCCAAAGAATGACGCTCTAGTTCCAAAGTGCGACACTCATATGCCAAAGTGTGACGCTCTAGTGGCACACTTACGCTCTAGTGCCAAAGATTGAAACTCTAGTGCCAAAGTGTGACGCTCTAGTGCCAAAGTGTGACACTCTAGTGCCAAAGTGTGACGCTCTACTTCCAAGGAGTGACGCTCTAGTGCCAAAGTTTGACGCTCTAGTGCCAAAGTGTGACGATCTAGTGCCAATGTGTGACGATCTAGTGCCAAAGTGTGACGGTCTAGTGCCAAAGTGTGAAGGTCTAGTGCCAAAGAGTGATGCGCTAGTGCCAAGCGTGTGACGCTCTAGTGCCAAAGATAGACACTCTAGTGCCAAATTGTGACGCTCTTATGCCAATATTTGGAGCTCTAGTGCCAAACTGTGATGCTCTAGTGCCAAAGTGTGACGCTCTAGTGCCAAAGTGTGACGCTGTAGTGCCAAAGTCTGATGCTCTAGTGCCAAAGGTTTAAGCTCTAGTGCCAAAGTGTGCACTCTAGTGCCAAAGTGTGACACTCTAGTGCCAATGTGTGACGCTCTAGTGCCAAAGTGTGAATCTCTAGTGCCAAGGTGTCATGCTCTAGTGCCAAAGTATGGCGCTCTAGTACCAAGGTGTGACGCTCTAGTGCCAAAGTGTGATGCTCTAGTTCCAATGTGTGACGCTCTACTGCCAAAGTGTGACGCTCTATTGCCAAAGAGTGACGCTCTAGTGCCAATGCGTGACGCTTTAGTGTCAAAGTGTGACGCTCTAGTGCCAAAGTGTGGAACTCTAGTGCCATAGTGTGACGCTCTAGTGCCAAGGTGTGAAGCTCTAGTGCCAAAGTGTGATGCTCAAGTGCAAAAATGTGATGCTCTTGTGCCAAAGTGTTACGCTCAAGTGCCAATGTGTGACCTCTTGTGCCAAAGTGTGAAGCTCTAGTGCAAAAGTGTGACGCTCTAGTGCCAAAGTGTGACTCTCTAGTACCCAGGTGTGACGCTCTAGTGCCAAAGTGTGAAGGTCTAGTGCAATACTGTGAGGCTCTATTGCCAGAGTGTGAAGCGCTAGTGCCAAAGTGTGACGCTCTAGTGCCAAAGTGTGACGGTCTAAAGCCAAAGTGTGACGCTCTAGTGCCAAAGTGTGACGCGCTAGTCTCAAAGTATGACGCTCTTGTGCCAAATGTTGACGCTTTAGTGCCAAAGTGTGAGGCTCTAGTGCCAAAGTGTGACGCTCTAGTGCCAAAGTGTGACACTCTTGTGCCAAATTGTGATGTTCTAATGCCAATGTTTGGAGCTCTAGTGCCAAAGTGTGACACTCTAGTGCCAAAGTGTGACTCTGTAGTGCCAAAGTCTGACGCTCTAGTACAAGAGTTTGAAGCTCTAGTGCCAAAGTGTGACGCTCTAGTGCCAAAGTGTGATACTCTAGTGCCAAAGCGTGACGCTCTAGTGCCAATGTATGAATCTCTAGTGCCAACGTGTGATGCTCTAGAGCCAAAGTGTGACGCTCTAGTACCAAAGTGTGACGCTCTAGTGCCAAAGAATGACGCTCTAGTTCCAAAGTGCGACACTCAATTGCCAAAGTGTTATGCTCTAGTGGCACACTGACGCTCTAGTGCCAAAGATTGAAACTCTAGTGCCAAAGTGTGTTGCTCTAGTGCCAAAGTGTGACACTCTAGTGCCAAAGTGTGACGCTCTACTTCCAAGGAGTGACGCTCTAGTGCCAAAGTGTGAAGCTTGAGTGCCAAATTGTGACGCTCTAGTGCCAAAGTGTGACGCTCTAGTGCCAAGGTGCGAAGCTCTAGTGCCAAAGTGTGATGCTCTAGTGCCAAGGTGTGATGGTCTAATGCAAAAATGTGACGCTCGTGTGCCGATGTGTGAAGCTCTAGTGCCAAAGTGTGACGCTCTAGTGCCAAGGTGCGAAGCTCTAGTGCCAAAGTGTGATGCTCTAGTGCCAAAGTGTGACGCTCTAGTGCCAAAGTGTGACACTCTAGTGCCAAAGTGTGACGCTCTACTTCCAAGGAGTGACGCTCTAGTGCCAAAGTGTGAAGCTTGAGTGCCAAATTGTGACGCTCTAGTGCCAAAGTGTGACGCTCTAGTGTCAAAGTGTGACGCTCTAGTGCCAAAGGGTTGAACTCTAGTGCCAAAGTGTGACGCTCTAGTGCCAAGGTGTGAAGCTCTAGTGCCAAAGTGTGATGCTCTAGTGCCAAAGTGTGATGGTCTAATGCAAAAATGTGACGCTCGTGTGCCGATGTGTGAAGCTCTAGTGCCAAAGTGTGACGCTCTAGTGCCAACGTTTGGAGCTCTAATTCCAAAGTGTGACGCTCTAGTGCCAAAGTGTGACACTGTAGTGCCAAAATGTGACGCTCTAGTACCAAAGTGTGACGCTCTAGTGGCAAAATGTGACGCTCAAGTGCCAAAGATCGGAATCTAGTGCCCATGTGTTACGCTCTAGTATGAGAGTGTGACGCTCTATTGCCAAAGTATGACTCTCCTATGCCCAAGCGTGACGCTCTAGTGCCAAAGTGTGAAGCTCTAGTACCCAAGTGTGACGCTCCAGCGCCAAAGTGTGAAGGTCTAGTGCCACAGTGTGACGCTCTAGTGCCAAGGTGTGAAGCGCTAGTGCCACAGTGTGACGCTCTAGTGCCAAATTGTGACGCTCTAGTGCCAAAGTGTGACGCTCTAGTGCCAAAGTGTCACGCTCTAGTGCCAAGGTGTGACGCTCCAATGCCAAAGTGTGACGCTCTTGTGCCAAAGTGTGAGGCTCTAGTGCCAAAGTTTGAAACTCTATTGCCAAAGTGTGATGCTCTAGTGCCAAAGTGTGACGCTCTAGTTCCAAAGTATGACGATGTAGTGCCAACGTCTGACACTCTAGTGCCAAAGTTTGAAGTTCTAGTGCCAAAGTGTGACGCTCTAGTGCCAAATTGTTACACTCTAGTGCCAAAGTGTGACGCTCTTGTGCCAAAGTGTGAATCTCCAGTGCCAAAGTGTGACGCTCTAGTGCCAAAGTGTGTTGCTCTAGTACCAAAATGTGACGCTCTAGTGCCAAAGTGTGATGCTCTAGTTCCAAAGTGCGACACCCTATTGCAAGAGTGTGACGCTCTAGTGCCAAAGTGTGACGCTCTAGTGCCAAAGTTCGAAACTCTAGTGCCAAAGTGTGAGGCTCTAGTGCCAAAGTGTGACGCTCAAGTGCCAAAGTCTGAGGTTATAGTACCAAAGTGTGAAGGTCTAGTGCCACAGTGTGACGCTCTAGTGCCAAAGTGTGAAGCGTCAGTGCCAAATTGTGATGCTCTATTGCCAAAGTGTGACGCTCTAGTGCCAAAGTGTGACGCTCTAGTGTCAAAGTGTGATGCTCTAGTGCCAAAGTGTGATGCTCTAGTCCCAAAGTGTGACGCTCTTGTGCCAACGGGTGACGCTCTAGTGTCCAAGTGTGATGCTCTAGTGCCTAAGTGTGATGCTCTATTGCCAAAGTGTGACGCTCTAGTGCGAAATTGTGAAGCTCTAGTGCTAAAGTGTGAAGCTCTTGTGTCAAAGTGTGACACTCTAGTGCTAAAGTGTGACGCTCTAGTGCCAAAGTTCAAAACTCTAGTGCCAACGTGTGATGCTCTAGTGCCTATGTGTGACGCTGTTGAGCCAAAGTGTGACGCTCTACTTCCAAAGTGTGACGCTCTAGTGCCAAAGTGTGAAGCTCTAGTGCCAAAGTGTAACGCTCTGGTGCCAAAGTGTGAAGCTCTAGTGCCACAGTATGACGCACTAGTGCCAAAGTTTAAAGCTCTATTGCCAAAGTGTGATGCTCAAGTGCCAAAATGTGACGCTCTAGTGCCAAAGTTCGACGCTCTAGTGCCAAAGTGGGACGCTCTAGTGCTAAATTGTGATGCTCTAGTACAAAAATATGAAGCTCTAGTGCCAAAGTGTGACGCTCTAGTGCCAATGTGTGACAATCTAATGCCAAAGTGTGACTTTCTAGTGCCAAAGTGTGAATGTCTAGTGTCACGTGTGATGCTCTAGTGCCAAAGTGTGACGCTCTAGTGCCAAAGTGTGACGCTGTAGTGCCAAAGTGTGATGCTCTAGTGCCAAAGTGTGGAGCTCTAGTGCCAAAGTGTGATACTCTAGTGCACTAGAGCGTCACACCTTGGCACCAGCGCTTCACATTTTCGCACTAGAGCATCACACTCTGGCACTAGACCTTCACACATTGGCAGTAGAGCTTCACACTTGGACACTAGCGTGACACGCTTTGGCACTAGAGCGTCACACTTTTGCACTAGAGCATCAGACTTTGGAACTAGAGCGTCTCGCGTTGGCACTAGAGCTTCACATCTTGGCACTCAAGCATCACACATTGGCACAATAGCATCTCACTTTGGCACTTGAGCATCACAAATTGGCACTAGAGCTTCACACCTTGGCACTAGAGCGGCACACATTGGCACTAGAGTTCCACACTTTGGCACTAGAGCGTCACACTTTGACACTAGAGTGTCGCACATTGGCACTTGAGCGTCACACTTTTGCACTAGAGCTTCACACTTTGGCACTAGAGCGTCACTCCTTTAAACTATAGCATCACACTTTGGCACGAGAGTGTCACACTCTGGCACTAGAGCGTCACACTTTGGCACTATAGTCTCGAATTTTGGCACTAGAGAGTCACACTTTGGCAATAGAGAGTCACACTTTGGAACTCGAGCATCACACTTTGGCACTAGAGCGTCACACATTGGCACTAGAGTGTCACACTTTGGCAATAGAGTGCACACTTTGGCACTAGAGCTTCAACCTTTGGTACTAGAGCGTCAGAATTTGGCACTACAGCGTCACACTTTGGCACTAGAGCGTCACACTTTGGCACTGGAGAATCACGGTTTGGCACTAGACCTCCACACTTTGTGTCAGAAGAATAAAATGAGCGAGGTAAGCTGAAGCAAAAACAAGCAGAAGCAACGACGAAGGACGTAGTGGAGTGAAGGAAGCGGAGCGGTAAGAGCGGGCCCAAGGAGTTAGTCGCAGGGTCGCGAAAGAACGCGAGGCACTGGAGGTCCAAGGTAGACAGAGCGCAGATGAGAGAGCTTGAGATGGAAGCGAAGGAGGCATCGGAAGCGAAAGGTTGGGGGTGGTAAAGCAAAGAGCCGTGAGGAGAGAGTGGTGGGCAAAGGCAATGGGAGCGAGAGGCGAGCAGAGCGAGAACACGGCGGCGATGCCGTGGAACCAAAGGGAACACGATGTGCAGAACTGTTCTGGTCAACTCGAGATATTGAGAATCCTTGGTATAAAAAGGACATGACAGGACAAAAGAGGAAAGCAACGGCATCTTTCGGCTAGCCGGACGCGGGTGACAGATGTCAATTTATTAGGGGATAACTTTCTTGGGCTTGCTCCAGTTGTCTTAGGCTTGCTCCATTTGTCTTGGCCTTGCTACTGTTTTCTCGGCCTTGCTACAGCTGTTTCGGGCTTGCTCCAGGTGTCATGGGCTTTCCCCAGTTGTTTCGGACTTGCTCCAATTGTCTTGGACTCGCTCCAGTTGTGTTGGCCTTGCTCCATTTGTCTTGGGCTTGCTCCAGCTATCTTGGCATTGCCCAAGGTGTCTTGGCCTTGCTCCAGTTGTCTTGGCCATGCTCCAGATATCCTAGCCATGCTCCAGTTGTCTTGGCCTAGCTCTATTTGTCTTGGGTCTGCTTCAGTTGTCTTGGACTTGCTCTAGTTGTCTTGGCTTTGATCCAACTGTCTTGGCCTTGCTCAAGTTGTCTTTGGCCTGCTCTAGTTGTTTTGGGCTTGCTCCAAGTTTTCTCGGCCTTGCTCGAGTTGTCTTGGCCTTGCTCCAGTTGTCTTGGGCTTCCTCTAGATATTTTGAGCTTGCTCCAGGTACTGTGGGCTTGCTCCAGTTGTCTTGGCCTTGATCTGGTTTTTTTGGGCTTGCTCCAGCTGTCTTGGGCTTGCTCCAGTTGTCTCGGCATTGATCTAGATGTCTAAGGCTTGTTCAAGTTGTCTTTGGCTTGCCCCCGTTGTCTTTGGGCTTGCTCCAGTTGTCTTGGGCTTCCTCCAGTTGTCATGGCATTGTTCTAGCTATCTAGAGCTTGCTCCATCTGTCGAGGGCTTGCTCCATCTGTCTTTGCCTTGCTCTAGTTGTCTTGGCCTTGCTCCCGTTGTCTTGGCCTTGCTCCAGTTGTCTTTGCCTTGCGCTAGTTGTCTTGGGCTTGCTCCAGTTTTCTTGGCCGTGCTCCAATTGTCTTGGGCTTGCTCCTGTTGTCTTGGGTTTGCTCCAGTTGTACTGGCCTTAATCCAGTTGTCTTCGGCTTGCTCCAGTTGTCTTCGGCTTGCTCTAGTTTACTTGGCCTTTCTCCAGTTGTCTTGGACTCGCTCCAGTTTTCTTGGGCGTGTTGTACTTCTCGTGGGCTTGCTCCAGTTGTATTGGGCTTGCTTCAGTTGTCTTGGGCTTGCTACAGTTGGCTTGGCGTTACTCCAGTTGCCTTGGGCTTGCTCCAGCTGTATTGGCATTGCTTCAGTTGTCTTCGACTTGCTCCAATTGTCTTGGGCTTGCTTCAGTTGTCTTGGTCTTGCTCCAGTTGTCTTGGCCATGCTCCAGTCGTCATAGTCTTGCTCCAGTTGTCTTGGGCTTGGTCCACTTGTCTTGGTACCAAAGTGTGAGGCTATAGTGCCAAAGTGTGACGCTATAGTGCCAAAGTGTGACGCTCTAGTGCCAAAGTTCCAAACTCTAGTGCCCAAGTGTGACACTCTAGTGCCAAAGTGTGAGGCTCTAGTGCCAAAGTGTGACTCTCCTGTGCCAAAGTGTGACGCTCTAGTGCCAGAGTGTGAAGCTCTAGTGCCAAAGTGTGACACTCCAGTACCAAAGTGTGAAGGTATAGTACCACATTGTGACGCTCTAGTGCCAATGTGTGAAGAGCTAGTGCCAGAGTGTGACACTCTAGTGTCAAAGTGTGACACTCTAGTGCCAAAGTGTGATGCTTTAGTGCCAAAGTGTGATGCTCTAGTGGCAAAGTGTGACACTCTAGTCCCAAAGTGTGACGCTCTTGTGCCAAAGGGTGATGCTCTAGTACCAAAGTGTGTCACTGTAGTGCCAAAGTGTGACACTCTAGTGACAAAGTGTGAAGCTCTAGTGCCAAATTTTGAAGCTCTTGTATCAAAGTGTGACGCTCTAGTGCCAAAGTGTGACGCTCTAGTGCCAAAGTTTGAAACTCTAGTGCCAACATGTGATGCTCTAGTGCCAATGTGTGACGCTCTAGTGCCGAAGTGTGACGCTCTAGTTCACAAGTGTGACGCTCTAGTGCCAACGTGTGAAGCTCTAGAGCCAAAGTGTAACGCTCTGGTGCCAAAGTGTGAAGCTCTAGTGCCAAAGTATGACGCTCTAGTGCCAAAGTGTGAAGCTCTAGTGCCAAAGTATGACGCTCTAGTGCCAAAGTGTGATGCTCTAGTGCCAAAGTGTGATGCTCTAGTGCCAAAGTGTGACGCTCTAGTGCCAAAGTGTGAAGCTCTAGAGCCAAAGTGTAACGCTCTGGTGCCAAAGTGTGAAGCTCTAGTGCCAAAGTATGACGCTCTAGTGCCAAAGTGTGAAGCTCTAGTGCCAAAGTGTGACGCTCAAGTGCCAAAGTGCAACGCTCTAGTGCCAAAGTATGACAATCTAGTGCCAAACTGGGACGCTCTATTGCCAAAGTGTGACGCTCTAGTACCAAAGTATGAAGCTCTTGTGCCAAAGTGTGTTGCTTTAGTGCCAAAGTGTGACATTCTAGTGCCAAAGTGTGACGGTCTAGTGCCAAAGTGTGAAGGTCTAATGCCAAAGTGTGATGCGCTGATGCCAAACGTGTGACGCTCTATTGCCAAAGAAAGACGATCTAGTGTCAATTTGTGACGCTCTAATGCCAACATTTGGAGCTCTAATGCCAAAGTGTGATGCTCTAGTGCCAAAGTGTGATGCTCTAGTGCCAAAGTGTGATGCTGTAGTGCCAAAGTCTGATGCGCAAGTGCCAAATGTTGAAGCTCTAGTGCTAAAATGTGCACTCTAGTGCCAAAGTGTGACACTCTAGTGCCAGCGTGTGATGCTATAGTGCCAAAGTGCGAATCTCTAGTGCCAAAGTCTGATGCTCTAGTACCAAATTATGGCGCTCTAGTACCAAAGTGTGACGCTACAGTGCCAAAGTGTGATGCTCTAGTGCCAAAGTGCGACACTCTATGGCCAAAGTGTGAAGCTCTAGTGCCAATATGTGACACTCTAGTGCCAAAATTCGAGACTCTAGTGCCAAAGTGTGATGCTCTAGTACCAAATTGTGACACTGGAGTGCCAAAGTGTGATGCTCTAGTTAAAAGAGTGACGCTCTAGTGCCAAAGTGTGAAGCTCTATTGCCAGAGTGTGACGATCTAGTGCCAATGTGTGACGCTCTAGTCTCAAATTGTGACGCTCTAGTACCAAAGTATGGAACTCTAGTGCCAAAGTGTGATTCTCTAGTGCCAAGGTGTGAAGCTCTAGTGCTAAAGTGTGATGCTCAAGTGCCAAAATGTGATGCTCTTGTGCCAAAGTGTTACGCTCAAGTGCCAAAAGTGTGAAGCTCTACTGTCAACGTGTGACGCTCTAGTGCCAAAGTGTGATGCTCTAGTGCAAAATTGTGACACTCTAGTGCCAAAGTGTGACGCTCTAGTACCCAAGTGTGACGCTCTAGTGCCAAAGTATGAAGGTGTAGTGCCACAGTGTGAGGCTCTAGTGCCAGAGTGTGAAGCGCTAGTGCCAAATGTTGAATGTTTTTGCCCCTTGTTCAGTGTTGTATGACGGATCAGGAATGCTCTGCCCCTTGTGGAGGTATGACCCCTAGATCCGTTGTAGTATGACTCAACTATGCTCTGTCTCTTGTGAGATATGACCTGTGAGTACACCATGTGGGTGAGTGGTTACCTTGGCCATTTTGTTGATTTGGCCAGGTGAGAGGTCATGAGGTCGATCCTGGCCCCATGCATATCTTGTTTGTTGTGGAAGCTTCTAAGAAAGAAAGTCCGTAGCTTCTTGGACGCTACATGGTTGGTCTGTCACCTTGACACTAGGATGCTCATGTGTCAAGCCCACAGTGCAAGTCTATTGGTAACGTGGCTGGTTCAGGCCACATCCCAGGAAGGTGCTTTTTTAGTTCTAGGACAGGACAGACAGCTATAAAAGGACTTGTCTTGCATGCTGATCAATCAACCCTTGCTTGATGCTCTCTTGCGTATTGACGACTTGAGCTCTTCTTGAGATGTAATGCTAAGGCGTTAGTACTCTTGAAGGTGAAGTGTATGCTTGATTGAGTTTGAGGTGCATGACACATGTCAACAAAGGAAGAAGGCCTAAAAACCTTTGTGAGCTTTTCGATTTCGCGGCTTCTCTGCTAGAGGTGGTTAGCTCAGTAGCTAACAAAGGGTTATGGGCCCACTCCTCTGGTTAG
Organism: Penium margaritaceum; assembly: GCA_023375785.1. NCBI lineage: Eukaryota > Viridiplantae > Streptophyta > Zygnematophyceae > Desmidiales > Peniaceae > Penium > Penium margaritaceum. The sequence goes on from SZWC01004117.1 coordinate 26,795, forward strand.
GGAAGTTTCATGCATGCAACCGCTAAGGTCACAAGCAGTGAGAGCGCCTTCGCTTTCACCCAACTTCTCTGTTTGCAGGGCAACATCAGCAGGAGGGGAATGCAACACATCTGCACCTTTCTACCTTGGGAGCTGACATCAGCCTACATCAGCCTACATCAACCTACATCTGCTTGCAACGGCCAACGGTAACAGGGGAAGCAGTTTCCTCTTCTCACCAACAGCCTATAGTGGCCTCAAACACAGGTTCATCGGCATCAACAACAGGTGCAGCAGCTGAAGCAGTTGTAGTTGTGGGGATGGCAGGGACAGGGGAACCAGGGAATCATTCACCCATCCTCAAGTCTGATGGAGAGGGGTTTGCACTCTGGAAGTGGCAGTTTTAGATCATCATGGATGACATAGATCTGCTAGGATATTTTGACGGAAGTATCCCAGCACCAAAGGAGGAGGGTGCTGACCTTGTGGCATGGGTCAAGCTCAACAAGAAGGCTCTCGCCATTCTTGTGTCCTCCATACAACCCTCAGTCGTTTTGCACATCAATGGTTGTACAGTGGCAGCCGCGGCATACGCCAACCTCGGCAAGGTGTTTCAGTCCTCCTCACTTGCCAACCGTATCTTCATTCTACAAAACCTCATCAGCATGAGGCTTGGTGAAGGGAAGGATGTCTCCGCCTTCATGCAGAAGTTTGAGACGCTCTTGCAACAGGCCACCGGCATGGGGTCGGACCTGAAATCCGACATGCAGGCCATGATCTTTCTGATGACGCTGCCGGAAAGTTGGGGCCCCATGACAACAGTAATTGGAGGGTGGACTGAAGATCTAGTTTCCTACACCACCGTCTGAGTATGTGCGGAATGAAGCCATGCGTCGTAGCAGTAGTGAAGCAAACATGGCTGCCTTTGCCTCACGGAGCAGCGGTACCTTCCGCAATACCTCATCCTCTGGGTACAAGGGAAACAACAGCACTAGCAACGGTGGAAGGGGTTCAAAGCGCCAAGGAAACTGCCACAACTGTGGCAAGGCCGGACACTGGGCTCGAGAGTGCCGTGCACCCAAGAGAGAGGGAGGAGATGGGAATGAATGGCGAGGGGGAAATGGTGGGAAGGATCCCACAAGCTTGATGGCTGAGTGTGCCTCCAACAAAGGGCAGGCGATACTCATGCCAGGAGCCTATGGCCTTGACTCGGGCACAAACGAGCACACCACTTACGAGAAGAGAGACTTCATCTCTCTTGCTCCGTGTAACAAGAACTTCAGAGTCGCCAACAGCAAGGTTGAAGCAGCTGAGGGGATTGGTGACAAGCTGGTCACAGTAGGTGTCAAAGGTGGAGTTTCTGACCTCAAGCTAGAGGGGGTGGTCTACTTGCTCTCCTTCACAGCCAACCTGCTCTCCGTCTCTAAGATAACTGACCATGGCATGACAATGGTCTTTACAGAGAAGGAAGCGGTGATAGTTCCCACCAAGGACATCAGCATTTCCTACTCTTCCAAGAAGGTTGTCGCACACGTTCCTCGCGTTGATGGACTCTACATCTTGCAGACCAAAACGACAACTTCAACGGCTGAATCTTTGGCCGAGAGGAATGATGAGGAGAGCAGCGATGCAGACTCAGATGAGGAAGGACATGTTGGAGCAGCGGAAGCAGTGGAAGCAGATTATTCGGCAACAAAACCGCAAGCAAATGCAGCCACCGGGGCTGTTCGGCATAGAGCTCCAAACGTTGGCACTAGAGCGTCACACTTTGCCACTAGAGCTTCACACTTCGGCACTCGAGTGTCACACTTTTGCATTAGACCATCACACTTTGGCACTAGAGCATCACACTTTGGCACTAGAGCTTCAGACCTTGGCACTAGAGCATCACACTTTGGCACTTGAGTTCCACACTTTGGCACTAGAGCGTCACACTTTGACACTAGAGCGTCACACTTCGGCACTAGAGCATCACACTTGCACTAGAGCGTCCCACTTTGGCACTAGAGCATCACACTTTAGCACTAGAGGGTCACACTTTGGCACTTGAGCAGCACACTTTGGCACTAGATCTTCACACTTTGAGACTAGAACGTCCCACTTTGGTACTAGAGTGTCACACTTTGGAGCTAGAACGTCACAAATTGGCACCCGAGCGTCACACTTTGGCACTAGAGCGTCACACTTTGGCACTAGAGTCTCAAACTTTGGCACTGGAGCGTCACACATAGGTACTAGAGGATCACACTTTGGCAATAGAGTGTCACACTTTGGAACTAGAGCGTCACACTTTGGCACTAGAGCGTCAAACTTTGGTACTAGAGCGTCACACTTTGGCACTAGAGCATCACACTTTGGCACTAGAGCTTCACACATTGGCACTAGAGCTTCACGCTTTGTCACTGGAGCGTCACACTTTGGCACGGGAGAGTCACACTTTGGCACTATAGCGTCACACATTGGCACTAGAGCGTCACCCTTGGACACTAGAGTTTTGAACATTTGAACTAGAGCGTCACACATTGGCACTAGAGCATCACACTTTGGCACTAGAGCGTCACACTTTGGCACTAGAGCGTCACACTTTGGCACTAGAGCGTCACACATTGGCACTAGAGCGTCACCCTTGGACACTAGAGTTTTGAACATTTGAACTAGAGCGTCACACATTGGCACTAGAGCATCACACTTTGGCACTAGAGCGTCACACTTTGGCACTAGAGCGTCACACTTTGGCACTAGAGCATCAAACTTTTGCACTATACCTTCACACTTTGGCACTAGAACGTCACACTTTGGCACTAGAGCGTCACACTTTGGAACTAAAGCTATATACGTTTGCATTAGAGCGTCACACATTGGCACTAGACCGTCACACTTTCGCACTAGAGCGTCACACGTTTGGCACTAGAGCAACACACTTTGCACTAGACCTTCATACTTTGGCACTAGAACGTCACACTTTGACAATATAGCGTCACACTTGGACACTTGAGCGTCAAACTTTGGCACTAGAGCTTCACACTTTGGCACTTGAGCGTCATACTTTGGCACTAGAGCTTCACACTTTGGCACCAGAGCGTTACACTTTGGCACTGTAGCTTCACACTTTGGCAATAGAGCGTCACACTTTGGTACTAGAGCATCACACTTTGGTACTAGAGCATCACACTTTGGCACTAGAGCATCACACATTGGCACTAGAGATTCACACTTTGGCACTAGAGCATCACACTTTGGCACTGGAGTGTCACACTTTGGCACTAGAGCGTCACACTTTGGTACTAGAGCATCAAATTTTGACACTAGAGCGTCAGACTTTGGAACTATATAGTCACACTTTGGCACTAGAGCGTCACACTTTGGCACTATATCGTCACACTTTGGCACTAGAGCTTCACACTTTGGCACCAGAGCGTTACACTTTGGCACTGGAGCTTCACACTTTGGCAATAGAGTGTCACACTTTCGAACTAGAGTGTCACATTTTGGCACTAGAGCGTCCCACTTAGGCACTAAAGTGTCACACCTTGGCACTAAAGCATCACACTTTGGCACTATAGCTCCACACTTTGGCACTAGAGCATCACACTTTGGCACTACATCGTCACACTTTGGCACTAGAGCGTCAAAAATTGGCACTAGAGCTCCAAACGTTGGCATTAGAGCATCGCACTTTGGCACTAGAGCATCACACTTTGGCACTAGAGCGTCACACGTTTGGCACAAGAGCATCACACTTTGGCACTAGACCTTCAAACTTTGGCACTAGAACGTCACACTTTGGCACTAGATTGTCACACTTTGGCACTAGAGCGTCACACTTTGGCACTAGAGATGCATATTTTGGTACTAGAGCATCACAATTTAGCACTAGAACGTCCCACTTTGACACTATAGTGTCACACTTTGGCACTAAAGCATCACATTTTGGCACTTGAGCAACACACTTTGGCACTAGAGCTTCAAACTTTGGTACTAGAGCATCATACCTTGGCACTAGAGCTTTACACTTTGGCACCAGAGCGTTACACCTTGGCACTAGAGCTTCACACTTTGGTACTAGAGCGTCACACTTTGGAACTAGAGCGTCACACTTTGGCACTACAACGTCACACATTGGCAATAGAGCATCACATGTTGGCACTAGAGTTTTTAACTTTGGCACTAGAGTGTCACACTTTGGCACTAGATCGGCACACTTTGACACAAGAGCTTCACACTTTGGCACTAGAGCTTCACACTTTGGCACTAGAGCATCATACTTTGGCACTAGAGCATCACACTTTGGCACTAGAGCGTCACACTTTGGCACTATAGCGTCACACTTTGGCACTAGAGCTTCACACTTTGGCACTAGAGCATCATACTTTGGCACTAGAGCATCACACTTTGGCACTAGAGCGTAACACTTGGGCACTAGAGCGTCACCCTCTTGGCACAAGAGCGTCACACTTTGGGACTAGAGCGTCACACTTTGGCACTAGAGCGTCACACGTTGGCACTAGAGTGTCACACTTTGGCACTAGAGCGTCACACATTGGCAACACAGCGTCACACTTTGGCACTGGCGCTTCACTCTCTGGCACTAGAGCGTCACACTGTGGCACAAGACCTTCACACTTTGGTACTAGAGTGTCACACTTTGGCACTTGAGCGTCACACTTTGGCACTAGAGCCTCACACTTTGGCACTAGAGGTTCGAACTTTGGCACTAAAGCAACACACTTTGGCACTAGAGGGTCACACTCTTGCAAATGAGTGTGGCACTTTGGAACTAGAGCGTCACGCTTTGGCACTAGAGCGTCACACTTTGGTATTAGAGCGTCACTCTTTGGCACTAGAGCGTGACACTTTGGCACTGGTGATTCACACTTTGGCACAAGAGCGTCACACTTTGGCACTAGATCTTCAAACTTTGGCACAAGAGTGTCAGACTTTGGCACTACGGCGTCATACTTTCGAACTAGAGTGTCACACTCTGGCACTAAAGCATCACACTTTGGCACTATAGTTTCAAACTTTGGCACTAGAGCCTCACACTTCGGCACTATAGCATCACATTTTGGCACTAGAGCGTCACACTTTGGCACTAGAGCGTCACACTTTGGCACTAGAGCGTCACACTTTGCCATTAGAGCGTCACAATTTGGCACTAGAGCGTCACACTTTGGCACTAGCGCTTCAGACTTTGGCACTAGAGCGTCGCACTCTGGCACTAGACCTTCACACTTTGGCACTGGAGCATCACACTTGGGTACTAGAGTTTCAACTTTGGCACTAGAGCGTCACACCTTGGCATATGAGAGTCACACTTTGGCAATAGAGCGTCACACTTTTGTACTAGAGCGTCACACTTGGGTACTAGATTTCGAATTTTGGCACTAGAGCATCACACTTTTGGCACTAGAGCGTCACACTTTGGCACTAGAGCATCACACTTTGGCACTATATCTCCACACTTGTGCACTATAGAGTCACACTTTGGCACTACAGCAGGACACTTTGGCACTAGAGCGTCACACTTTGGAACTAGAGCTCCAAACGTTGGCACTAGAGTGACACACTTTGGCACTAGAGCTTCACACTTCGGCACTCGAGCGTCACACTTTTGCATTAGACCATCAGACTTTGGCACTAGAACGTTACAATTTGGCACTATATCTTTACACTTTGGCAGTAGAGCGTCACAATTTGGCACTATAGCTTCACACTTTGGCACTAGAGCGTAACTCCTTGGAAGTAGAGCGTCACACTTTGGCACTTGAGTGTCACACTTTGGCACTAGAGCGTCACACTTTGACACTAGAGTTTTGACCTTTGGCACTAGTGCGTCAGTGTGCCGCTAGAGCGTCACACTTTGGCAATAGAGTGTCGCACTTTGGAACTAGAGCGTCACACTTTGGCACTAAAGCATCACACTTTGGTACTGGAGCGTCACACTTTGGCACTAGAGCATTACACATTGCCACTAAAGATTCACAATTTGGCATTAGAGCGTCACACTTTGGCACTAGAGTGTCACACTTTGGCACTAGAGCGTCACACTTTGGCACTAGAGCTTCAAACTCTGGCACTAGAGCGTCAGACTTTGGCACTACGGCATCACAATTTGGCACTAAAAGCGTCACATTTTGCCACTAGAGCTCCAAACATTGGCATTAGAGCATCACAATTTGGCACAAGAGTGTCACACTTTGGCACTAGAACATCACACTTTGGCACTAGAGCTTCATATTTTGGTACTAGAGCATCGCACTTTAGCACTATAGCGTCCCACTTTGGCACTAGAGCGTCATACGTTGGCACTACAATGTCACATTCTGGCACTTGAGCGTCACACTTTGGCACTAGAGCTTTAAACTTTGGCACTAGAGCGTCATACTTTGGCACTAGAGCTTCACACTTTGGCACCAGAGCGTTACACTTTGGCACTAGAGCTTCACACTTTGGCACTAGAGCGTCATACTTTGGCACTAGAGCTTCACACTTTGGCACCAGAGCGTTACACTTTGGCACTAGAGCTTCACACTTTGGCACTAGAGCATCACACTTTGGAACTAGAGCGTCACACTTTGGCACTACAGTGTCACATATTGGCAATAGAGCATCACATGTTGGCACTAGAGTTTTGAACTTTGGCACTAGAGTTTTGAACTTTGGCACTAGAGTGTCACACTTTGGCACTAGATCGGCACACTTTGACACAAGAGCTTCACACTTTGGCACTAGAGCTTCACACTTTGGCACTAGAGCATCATACTTTGGCACTAGAGCATCACACTTTGGCACTAGAGCATCATACTTTGGCACTAGAGCATCACACTTTGGCACTAGAGCGTAACACTTGGGCACTAGAGCGTCACCCTCTTGGCACAAGAGCGTCACACTTTGGAACCAGAGCGTCACACTTTGGCACTAGAGCGTCACACGTTGGCACTAGAGTGTCACACTTTGAAACTAGAGCATCACACATTGGCAACACAACGTCACACTTTGGCACTGGCGCTTCACACTCTGGCACTAGAGCGTCACACTGTGGCACAAGACCTTCACACTTTGGTACTAGAGTGTCACACTTTGGCACTTGAGCGTTACACTTTGGCACTAGAGCCTCACACTTTGGCACTAGAGGTTCGAACTTTGGCACTAAAGCAACACACTTTGGCACTAGAGCGTCACACTCTTGCAAATGAGTGTGGCACTTTGGAACTAGAGCGTCACGCTTTGGCACTAGAGCGTCACACTTTGGTAGTAGAGCGTCACTCTTTGGCACTAGAGCGAGACACTTTGGCATTAGAGATTCACACTTTGGCACAAGAGCGTCACACTTTGGCACTAGATCTTCAAACTTTGGCACAAGAGTGTCAGACTTTGGCACTACGGCGTCACACTTTCGAACTAGAGTGTCACACTCTGGCACTAAAGCATCACACTTTGGCACTATAGTTTCAAACTTTGGCACTAGAGCCTCACACTTCGGCACTATAGCATCACATTTTGGCACTAGAGCGTCACACTTTGGCACTAGAGCGTCACACTTTGGCACTAGAGAGTCACACTTTGCCATTAGAGTGTCACAATTTGGCCCTAGAGCGTCACACTTTGGCACTAGCGCTTCAGACTTTGGCACTAGAGCGTCACACTCTGGCACTAGACCTTCACACTTTGGCACTGGAGCATCACACTTGGGTACTAGAGTTTCAACTTTGGCACTAGAGCGTCACACCTTGGCATATGAGAGTCACACTTTGGCAATAGAGCGTCACACTTTTGTACTAGAGCGTCACACTTGGGTACTAGATTTCGAATTTTGGCACTAGAGCATCACACTTTTGGCACTAGAGCGTCACACTTTGGCACTAGAGCATCACACTTTGGCACTAGATCTCCACACTTGTGCACTATAGAGTCACACTTTGGCACTACAGCAGCACACTTTGGCACTAGAGCGTCACACTTTGGAACTAGAGCTCCAAACGTTGGCACTAGAGTGACACACTTTGGCACTAGAGCTTCACACTTCGGCACTCGAGCGTCACACTTTTGCATTAGACCATCAGACTTTGGCACTACAACGTTACAATTTGGCACTATAGCTTCACACTTTGGAAGTAGAGCGTCACAATTTGGCACTATAGCTTCACACTTTGGCACTAGAGCGTAACTCCTTGGAAGTAGAGCGTTACACTTTGGCACTTGAGTGTCACACTTTGGCACTAGAGCGTCACACTTTGACACTAGAGTTTTAACCTTTGGCACTAGTGCGTCAGTGTGCCGCTAGAGCGTCACACTTTGGCAATAGAGTGTCGCACTTTGGAACTAGAGCGTCACACTTTGGCACTAGAGCGTCACACTTTGGTACTGGAGCGTCACACTTTGGCACAAGAGCATCACACGTTGCCACTAAAGATTCACAATTTGGCATTAGAGCGTCACACTTTGGCACTAGAGTGTCACACTTTGGCACTAGAGCGTCACACTTTGGCACTAGAGCTTCAAACTCTGGCACTAGAGCGTCAGACTTTGGCACTGCGGCATCACAATTTGGCACTAAAAGCGTCACATTTTGGCACTAGAGCTCCAAACATTGGCATTAGAGCATCACAATTTGGCACAAGAGTGTCACACTTTGGCACTAGAACATCACACTTTGGCACTAGAGCTTCATATTTTGGTACTAGAGCATCACACTTTGGCACTAGAGCTTCACATTTTGGCACTAGAGCTCCAAACATTGGCATTAGAGCATCACAATTTGGCACAAGAGTGTCACACTTTGGCACTAGAACATCACACTTTGGCACTAGAGCTTCATATTTTGGTACTAGAGCATCACACTTTAGCACTATAGCGTCCCACTTTGGCACTAGAGCGTCACACGTTGGCACTAGAATGTCACATTCTGGCACTTGAGCGTCACACTTTGGCACTAGAGCTTTAAACTTTGGCACTAGAGCGTCATACTTTGGCACTAGAGCTTCACACTTTCGCACCAGAGCGTTACACTTTGGCACTAGAGCTTCACACTTTGGCACTAGAGCATCACACTTTGGAACTAGAGTGTCACACTTTGGCACTACAGCGTCACACATTGGCACTAGAGCATCACACGTTGGCACTAGAGTTTTGAACTTTGGCACTAGAGCGTCACACTTTAGCACTATAGCATCACACTTTGACACAAGAGCTTCACACTTTGGCACTAGAGCTTCACACTTTGGCACTAGATCGTCACACTTTGGCAATAGAGCATCACACGTTGGCACTAGTGCGTCACACTTGGGCACTAGAGCGTCACCCTTTGGCACTAGAGCATCACACTTTGGCACTAGAGCGTCACCTTTTGGCACTAGAGCATCACACTTTGGAAATAGAGCGTCACAATTTGGCACTGGCGCTTCACACTTTGGCACTAGAGCGTCACACTGTGGCACTATAAATTCACACTTTGCTACTAGAGCGTCACACTTTGGCACTTGAGCATCACACTTTGGCACTAGAGCCTCACACTTTGGCATTAGAGTTTCGAACTTTGGCACTAGAGCGTCACACTTTGGCACTCGAGTGTCACACTCTTGCAATAGAGTGTCGCACTTTGGAACTAGAGCGTCACACTTTGGCACTAGAGCGTCACACTTTGGTACTAGAGCGTCACTCTTTGGCACTAGAGCGTCACACTTTGGTACTAGAGATTCACACTTTGGCACAAGAGCATCACACTTTGGCACTATAGCGTCACACTGTGGCACTAGACCTTCACACTTTGGCACTGGAGCGTCACACTTGGGTACTAGAGCTTCAACTTTGGCACTAGAGCGTCACACTTTGGCACAGGAGAGTCACACTTTGGCAATAGAGCGTCACACTTTTGTACTAGAGAGTCACACTTGGGTACTAGATTTCGAACTTTGGCACTAGAGCGTCACACCTTGGCACTAGAGCGTCACACATTGGTACTAGAGCGTCACACTTTGGCACTAGAGCGTCACACTTTGGCACTAGAGCATCACACTTTGGCACAAGATCTCCACAATTTGGCACTATAGCGTCACACTTTGGCACTACAGCATCACACTTTGGCACTAGAGCTCCAAACGTTGGCACTAGAGCGTCACACTTTGGCACTAGAGCTTCACACGTCGGCACTCGAGCGTCACACTTTTGCATTAGACCAACAGACTTTGGCACTAGAGCATCACACTTTGGCACTAGAGCTTCACACCTTGGCACTAGAGCGTCACACTTTGGCACTTGAGATCCACACTTTGGCACTAGAGCATCACACCTTGTGACTAGAGCGTCACACTTTAACACTAGAGCGTCACAATTTGACACTATAGCTTCACACTTTGGCACTAGAGCATCACTCCTTGGAAGTAGAGCGTCATTCTTTGGCACTCGAGTGTCACACTTTGGCACTAGAGCGTCACACCTTCACACTAGAGTTTTAACCATTGGCACTAGAGTGTCAATGTGCCGCTAGAGCGTCACATTTTGGCAATACAATGTCGCACTTTGGAACTAGAGCGTCACAGTTTGGCACTAGAGCGTCACACTTTGGTACTAGAGCGTCACACTTTGGCACTAGAGCATCACACGTTGGCACTAGAGATTCATACGTTGGCATTAGAGGGTCACACTTTGGCGCTCGAGTGTCACACTTTGGCACTAGAGCGTCACACTTTGGCACTAGAGCTTCAAACTCTGGCACTAGAGCATCAGACTTTGGCACTACAGCGTCACACTGTGGTACTAGAGCGTCACACTTTGGCACTAGAGCTCCAAACATTGGCATTGGAGCATAACAATTTGGCACTAGAGTGTCATACTTTGGCACTAGACATCACAATTTGGCACTAGAGCCTCACACTTTGACACTAGAGTGTCACACTTTGGAACTAGAGCGTCACACTTTGGCACTAGAGCGTCACATTTTGGTACAAAAGCGTCACACTTTGGCACTAGAGCATCACACTTTGGAACTAGAGCGTCACACTTTGGCACTACAGCGTCACACATTGGCACTAGAGCATCACACGTTGGCACTAGAGTTTTGAACTTTGGCACTAGAGCGTCACACTTTAGCACTAGAGCGTCACACTTTGACACAAGAGCTTCACACTTTGGCACTAGATCTTCACGCTTTGGCACTAGATCGGCACACTTTGGCAATAGAGCATCACACTTTGGCACTAGAGCGTCACACTTGGGCACTAGAGCGTCACCCTTTGGCACTATAGCGTTGCAATTTGGCACCAGAGCGTCACCCTTTGGCCCTAGAGCGTCACACTTTGGCAATAGAGCGTCACACTTTGGCACTGGCGCTTCACACTTTGGCACTAGAGCGTCACACTATGGCACTAGACCTTCACACGTTGGTACTAGAGCGTCACACTTTGGCACTTGAGCATCACACTTTGGCACTAGAGCCTCACACTTTGGCACTAGAGTGTCACACTTTGGCACTAGAGCATCACACTCTTGCAATAGAGTGTCGCACTTTGGAACTAGAGCGTCACACTTTGGCAATAGAGCGTCACACTTTGGTACTAGAGGGTCACTCTTTGGCACTAGAGCATCACACTTTGGCACTAGAGATTCACACTTTGGCACGAGAGCGTCACATTTTGGCACTAGAGTGTAACAATTTGCTACTAGATCGTCACACGTTGGCACTATATTTTGAACCTTTGGCACTAGAGTGTCAGACTTTGGCACTACAGCGTCATACTTTGGAACTAGAGCGTCACACTCTGCCACTAGAGCATCAAACTTTGGCACTAGAGCCTCACACTTCGGCACTAGAGCGTCACACTTTGGGACTAGAGCGTCACACTTTGGCACTAGAGCGTCACACTTTGGCACTAGAGCGTCACACTTTGGCATTTGAGCGTCACAATTTGGCACTGGCGGGTCACACTTTGGCACTAGCGCTTCACACTTTGGAACTAGAGCGTCACACTGTGGCACTAGACCTTTACACTTTGGCACTGGAGCGTCACACTTTGGCACAAGACCATCATACTTTGAGACTAGAGCGTCACACTTTGGCACTAGAGCGTCACACTTTGGCACTAGGGTGTCACACTTTGGCACTATAGCATCACACTTTTGCTCTAGAGCGTCACACTTTGGCACTAGCGCTTCACACTCTGGCACTAGAGCGTCACACTGTGGCACTAGACCTTCACACTTGGGCACTAGAGCGTCACACTTGGGTACTAGAGCGTCGCACTTTGGCACTATAGCATCACACTTTTACACTAGATCATCACACTTTGGCACTAGAGCGTCACGCGTTGGCACTAGAGCTTCACACTTTGGCACTTGAGTGTAACACTTTGGCACAAGAGCATCACATTTTGGCACTTGAGCATCGCACTTTGGCACTAGAGCTTCACACCTTGGCACTAGAGCGTCACACTTTGGCACTAGAGTTCCACACTTTGGCACTAGAGCGTCACACATTGGCACTAGAGCGTCACACATTGGCACTAGAGCGTCACACTTTGGAAAAAGAGCTTCACACTTTGGCACTAGCGCTTCACACTTTGGCACTAGAGCGTCACACTGTGGCACTAGACCTTCACACTTTGGCACTGGAGCGTCACACTTGGGTACTAGAGCTTCAACTTCGGCACTATAGCGTCACACTTTGGCACAGGAGAGTCACACTTTGGCAATAGCGCGTCACACTTTCGTACTAGAGAGTCACATTTGGGTACTAGATTTCAAACTTTGGCACTAGAGCGTCACACCTTGGCACTAGAGCGTCACACTTTGGCACTAGAGCAACACACTTTGGCACTAGAGCATCACACTTTGGCACTAGAGCATCACACTTTGGCACTAGAGCTCCACACTTTGGCACTATAGCGTCACACTTTGGTACTACAGCACCACAATTTGGCACTAGAGCGTCACACTTTGGAACTAGAGCTCCAAACGTTGGTACTAGAGCGTCACACTTTGGCACTAGAGCTTCACACTTCGGCACTCGAGCATCACATTTTTGCATTAGACCATCAGACTTTGGCACTGGAGCATCACACTTTGGCACTAGAGCTTCACACCTTGGCACTAGAGCATCACACTTTGGCACTTGAGTTCCACACTTTGGCACTAGAGGGTCACACTTTGACACTAGAGCGAAACACTTTGGCACTAGAGCGTCACAATTTGGCACTATAGCTTCACACTTTGGAACTAGAGCGTCACTCCTTGGAAGTAGAGCATCTGACTTTGGCACTCGAGTTTCACACTTTGGCACTAGAGTGTCACACATTGACACTAGAGTTTCAACCTTTGGCACTAGAGCATAAGTGTGCCGCTAGAGCGTCACACTTTGGCAATAGAGTGTCACACTTTGGAACTTGAGTGTCACACTTTTGCACTAGAGCGTCACACTTTTGTACTATAGCGTCACACTTTGGCACTAGAGCATCACACGTTGGCACTAGAGATTAACACTTTGGCATTAGAGCGTCATACTTTGGCACTAGAGCTCCAAACATTGGCATTAGAGCATCACAATTTGGCACTAGAGTGTCACACTTTGGCACTAGAGCGTCACAATTTGGCACTAGAGCCTCACACTTTTGCACTAGATTGTCACACTTTGGAGCTAGAGCGTCGCACTTTGGCACTAGAGCGTCACACTTTGGTACTAGAGCGTCAAACTTTGGCACTAGAGCGTCACACTTTGGCACTATAGCTTCAGAACTTTGGCACTAGAGCGTCACACTTTGGCATGGGAGAGTCATACTTTGGCACTAGAGAGTCACACTTTGGCACTAGAGCATCACACTTGGGCACTAGAGTTTTAAACTTTGGCACGAGAGCGTCACACTTTGGCACTAGAGCGTCACACTTTGCCACTAGAGCGTCACACTTTGGCACTAGAGCGTCACACTTTGGCACTAGAGCATCACACTTTGGCACTAGGGCTCCAGACTTTGGTACTAGAGTGTCACACTTTGGCAGTGGAGCGTCACATTTTGGTACTACAACGTCACACTTTGGCAATAGAGCATTATACTTTGGCACTAGAGCTCCAAACGTCAGCATTAGAGCGTCACACTTTAGCACTAGAACGTCAAACATTGGCACTAGAGCGTCACACGTTTGGCATTAGAGCATCACACTTTTGCACTAGACCTTCACACTTTGGCACTATAACTTCACACATCGGCACTAGAGCGTCACACTTTGGCACTTGAGCGTCACACGTTGGCTCTAGAGCTTCCGACTTTGGCACTAGAGCGTCATACGTTGGCACTAGAGCTTCACACATGGGCACCAGAGTGTTACACTTTGGCACTAGAGCTTCACACTTTGCCAATAGAGTGTCGTACTTTGGAACTAGAGCGTCGCATTCTGGCACTAGAGCGTCACACTTTGGTACTAGAGTGTCACACTTTGGTACTAGAGCATCACACTTTGGCACTAGAGATTCACACTTTGGTACTACTGCGTCACACTTTGGCACTAGAGTGTCACACTTTGGCACTAGAGCGTCACACTTTGGCAATAGAGCTTAAAACTTTGGCACTAGAGTGTCAGACTTTGGCACTACATCGTCACACTTTGGCACTAGAGCCTCACACTTTGGCACTAGAGCATCACACTTTGGCACTAAAGCTCCACGCTTTGGCACTATAGCATCACACTTTGGCACTACAGCGTCACACTTTGGCACTAGAGCGTCACACTTTGGCACTAGAGCTCCAAACGTTGGCATTAGAGCGGCACAATTTGGCACAAGAGCATCACAGTTTGGCAGTGGAGCGTCACACGTTTGGCACTACAGCATCACACTTTGGCACTAGACCTTCACGCTTTCGCACTAGACAATCACACGTTGGCACTAGATTGTCACACTTTGGCACTAGAGCATCACACTTTGGCTCTAGAGCTTCATATTTTGGTACTAGAGCATCACACTTTAGCAGTAGAGCGTCCCCCTTTGGCACTAGAGCGTCACACTTTGGCACTAGAATGTCACATTTTGGCACTTGAGCGTCAGACTTTGGCACTAGAGCTTTAAACTTTGGCACTATATCATCATACTTTGGCACTAGAGCTTCACACTTTGGCACCAGAGCGTTACACTTTGGCACTGGAGCTTCACACTTTGGCACTAGAGCATCACACTTTGGAACTAGAGCCTCACACTTTGGCACTACAGCATCACACATTGGCACTAAAGCATCACACGTTGGCACTAGAGTTTTGAACTTTGGCACATGACCATCACACTTTGACGGAAGAGATTCACACTTTGGCACTAGAGCTTCACACTTTGGCACTAGAGCGTCACACATTGGCAATATAGCATCACACATTGTCACTAGAGCGTCACACTTGGGCACTAGAGCGTCACCCTTTGGCACAAGAGCATCACACTTTGGCAAAAGAGCATCACACTTTGGCATTGGCGCTTCACACTTTGGCACTAGAGCGTCACACTGTGGCACTAGACCTTCACACTTTGGTACTAGAGCGTCACACTTTGGCACTTGAGCATCACACTTTGGCACTAGAGCCTCACATCTTGGCACTAGAGTTTTGAACTTTGGCACTAGAGCGTCACACTTTGGCACTAGAGCGTCACACTCTTGCAATAGAGTGTCTCACTTTGGAACTAGAGCGTCACACTTTGGCACTAGAGCGTCACACTTTGGTAATAGAGCGTCACTCTTTAGCACGAGAGCGTCACACTTTGGCACTAGAGATTCACACTTTGGCACAAGAGTGTCACACATTGGCACTAGAGTGTAACAAATTGGCACTAGAGCGTCACACTTTGGCACTAGAACTTCAAACTTTGGCACTAGAGTGTCAGACTTTGGCACTACAGCATCACAATTTGGAACTAGAGCGTCACACTTTGGCACTAGAGCATCACACTTTGGCACTGGAGTTTCAAACTTTGGCACTAGAGCCTCACACTTCGGTACTAGATTGTCACACTTTGGGACTAGAGCGTCACACTTTGGCTTTAGAGCATCACACTTTGGCACTGCAGCATCACACTTTGGCATTCGAGCGTCACAATTTGGAACTAGAGCGTCACACTTTGGCACTAGCGCTTCACACTTTGGCATTTGGGCATCACACTGTGGCACTAGACCTTCACACTTTGGCACTGGAGCGTCACACTTTGGCACAAGAGCGGCATACTTTGAGACTATAGCGTCACACTTTGGCACTAGAGCGTCACACTTTGGCACTAAAGCGTCGCACTTTGGCACTAGAGCGTCACACTTTTGCGCTAGAGCGTCACACTTTGGCACTAGTGCTTCACACTCTGGCAGTAGAGCGTCACACTGTGGCACTAGACCTTCACACTTTTGCACTAGAGCGTCACACTTGGGTACTAGAGCGTCGCACTTTGGCACTAGAGCGTCACACGTTTGCACTAGAGCGTCACAATTTGGCACTAGAGCGTCACACCTTGGCATTAGAGCTTCACACTTTGGCACTTGAGCGTAACACTTTGGCACAAGAGCATCACATTTTGGCACTTGAGCATCACACTTTGACACTAGAGCATCACACATTGGCACTAGAGCGTAACACTTTGGCAATAGAGCTTCACACTTTGGCACTAGAGCGTCACTCCTTGGAACTAGAGCATCACACTTTGGTACTAGACTCTCGAATTTTGGCACGAGAGCGTCACACTTTGGCACTAGAGCGTCACACTTTGGCAATAGAGTGTCGCACTTTGGAACTAGAGCGTCAAACCTTGGCACTAGAGCGTCACACTTTGGTACTAGAGCGCCATACTTTGGAGATAGGGCATCACACTTTGGCACTAGATATTCACACTTTGGCACTAGAGCGTCACACGTTGGCACTAGAGTGTCACACTTTGGCACTATAGTGCACACTGTGGCACTGGAGCTTCAACCGTTAGCACTATAGCATCAGACTTGGCACTACAGCGTCACACTTTGGCACTAGAGTATCACACTTTGGCACTAGAGCTCCAAATGTTGGCATTAGAGTGTCACAATTTGGCACTAGAGCATCTTACTTTGGCACTTGAACGTCATACCTTGGCACTAGAGCATCACACTTTGGCACTAGACCTTCACACTTTGGCACTAGACCGTCGCACTTTGGCACTAGACCGTCACACTTTGGCATAAGAGCATCCCAGTTTGGCACTAGATTGTCACTCTTTGGCACTAGAGCGTCACACTTTGGCACTTGAGCGTCACACTTTGGCACTAGAGCGTCATACTTTGGCACTAGAGCTTCGCACTTTGGCACCAGAGCGTTACACTTTGGCTCTAGAGCTTCACACGTTGGCACTAGAGCGTCACACTTGAGAAATAGAGCGTCACACTTTGGCACTAGAGCGTCACACAATGGCACTGGAACATCACATGTTGGCACTATAGTTTCAAACTTTGGCATTAGAGCGTCACACTTTTACACTAGAGCGTCACACTTCGACACAAGAGCTTCCCACGTTGGCACTAGTGCTTTACACTTTGGCACTAGAGAATCACACTTTGGCACTAGAGCATCGCACTTTGGCACTACAGTGTCACACTCTGGTATAAGAGAGTCAACCTTTGGCACAAGAGCGTCACACTTTGGGACTATAGCGTCACACTTTGGCACTAGAGCATCACACTTTGGCACTATAGCATCACACTTTGGCACTAGAGTATCATACTTTGGCACTAGAGTGTCACACTCTTCCACTAGCGCTTCACACTTTGGCACTAAAGCGTTAAACTGTGGTACCAGACCTTCACACTTTGGTACTAGAGTGTAACACTTTGGCACTAGAGCCTCACACTTTGGCACTAGAGCGTCACACTTTGGCACAGGAGAGTCACACGTTGGCACTAGAGCCTCATACTTTGGCACTAGAGTGTCACACTTGGGCACTAGAGTTTCCAACTTTGGAACTAGAGCATCACACTTTGGCACTAGAGTGTCACACGTTGGCACAAGAGCCTCACACTTTGGCACTAGAGTTTTGAGCTTTGGAACTAGAGTGTCACACTTTGGCACTAGAGCGTCACAATTTAGCAATAGAGTGTTGCAATTCGGAACTAGAGTGTCACACTTTGGCTGTAGAACATCACACATTGGTACTAGAGCGTCACACTTTGGCACTGGAGCGTCACACTTTGGCACTTGACATTCACAATTTCGCGCAAGAGCGTCACACTTTGGCACTAGAGTGTAACACTTTGGCACTAGAGCATCATTCTTTGGCACTAGAGCTTCAAACTTTGGCACTACAGCGTCAGACTTTGGCACTACAGCATTACACTTTGGCACTAGAGCGTCACACTTTCGCACTAGAGTATCACACTTTGGCACTAGACATTCAAACTTTGGCACTAGAGCCTCGCACTTTGGCACTAGAGCGTCACAATTGGGCACTAGAGCATCGCACTTTGGCACTATAGCATCACACTTTGGCACTAGAGCGTCGCACGGTGGCACTAGACCTTCACACTTTGGCACTTGAGCGTCACACTTGGGCACTAGAGCGTCACATTTTGGCACTAAAGCGTCACACTTTTGCAATAGAGCGTCACACTTTGGCACTAGAGCGTCACACGTTGGCAGTAGTGCTTCACACTTTGGCACTCGAGCGTCACACTTTGGCACAAGAGCATCACATTTTGGCACTTGAGCATCACACTTTGGCACTAGAGCTACACAAATTGGCACTAGAGCGTCACACATTGGCACTAGAGTTCCACACTTTGGCACTAAAGCGTCACACTTTGACACTAGAGCGTCACACATTGGCACTAGAGCGTCACACTTTGGCAATCGAGCTTCACACCTTGGCACTAGAGCGTCACTCCTTGGAACTAGAGCGTCACACTTTGGCACTTTAGTGTCACAATTTGGCACTAGAGCATCGCACTTTGGCACTAGAGTCTCAAATTCTGGCACTAGAGCGTCACATTTTGGCAATAGAGCGTCACACTTTGGCAATAGAGTGTCGCACTTTGGAACTAGAGCATCACACTCTGGCACTAGAGCGTCACACTTTGGTACTAGAGCGCCATACTTTGGTACGAGAGCATCACACTTTGGCACTAGAGATTCACACATTGGCACTAGAGCGTCACACGTTGGCACTAGAGTGTCACACATTGGCACTAGAGTGCACACTTCGGCACTAGAGCTTCAACCTTTGGCACTAGACTGTCACGCTTTGGCACTAAAGCATCACACTGTGGAACTAGAGCTCCAAATGTTGGCATTAGCACGTCACAATTTGGCACTAGAGCGTCTTACTTCGGCACTAGAGTGTCACACGTTTGGCACTAGAGCATCACACTTTGGCACTAGACCTTCACACTTTGGCACTAGAATGTCACACTTTGGTACTAGATCATCACACTTTGGCACGACAGCGTCACACTTTGGCACTAGAGCTTCATACTTTGGTACTAGAGCGTCACACTTTGGCACTAGAGCGTCCCAGTTTGGCACTAGATTGTCACACTTTGGCACTAGAGCGTCACACTCTGGCACTTGAGCGTCACACTTTGGCACTATAGCTTCACACTTTGGCACCAGAGCGTTACACTTTGGCACTAGAGCTTCACAGGCTGGCACTAGAGCGTCACACTTGAGAACTAGAGCGTCACACTTTGGCACTAGAGGGTCACACATTGGCACTAGAGCATCACATGTTGGCACTAGAGTTTCAAACTTTGGCACTAGAGCGTCACACTTTGGCACTAGAGCGTCACACTTCGACACAAGAGCTTCACACTTTGGCACTAGAGCATCACATGTTGGCACTAGAGTTTCAAACTTTGGCACTAGAGCGTCACACTTTGGCACTAGAGCGTCACACTTCGACACAAGAGCTTCACACTTTGGCACTAGAGCTTTACACTTTGGCACTAGAGCGTCACACTTTGGCACTAGAGCATCGCACTTTGGCACTACAGTGTCACACTTTGGTACTAGAGCGTCACCCTTTGGCACAAGAGCGTCACACTTTGGGATAAGAGCGACACACTTTGGCACTAGAGCATCACACTTTGGCACTAGAGCATCACACTTTGGCACTAGAGTCTCACACTTTGGCACTAGAGCGTCACACTCTGGTACTAGCGCTTCACACTTTGGCACTAGAGCATCACACTGTGGCACTAGACCTTCACACTTTGGTACTATAGCGTCACACTTTCGCACAAGAGCATCACATTTTGGCACTTGAGCATCACAGTTTGGGACTAGAGCTTCAAACCGTGGCACTAAGGCATCACACTTTGGCACTAGAGTTCCACACTTTGGCACTAGAGCGTCACACTTTGACACTAGAGCGTCACACTTTGGCACTAGAGCGTCACAATTTGGCACTATAGCTTCACACTTTGGCACTAGAGTGTCACTCCTTGGAAGTAGAGTGTCAGACTTTGGCACTCGAGTGTCACACTTTGGCACTAGAGCGTCACACTTTGACACTAGACTTTCAACCTTTGGCACTAGAGCGTCAGTGTGCCGCTAGAGCGTCACACGTTGGCAATAGAGTGCCGCACTTTGGAACTAGAGCGTCACACTTTGGCACTAGAGCGTCACACTTTGGTACTAGAGCGTCACACTTTGGCACTAGAGCATCACACGTTGGCACAAGAGATTCACACTTTGGCATTAGAATGTCACACTTTGGCACTAGAGTGTCACACTTTGGCACTAGAGTGTCACACGTTGGCACTAGAGCTTCAAACTCTGGCACTAGAGCGTCAGACTTTGGCACTAGATCGTCACACTTTGGCACTAGAGCGTCACACTTGGGCACTAGAGCTCCACACATTGGCATTAGAGCATCACCATTTGGCACTAGAGTGTCACGCTTTGGCAATAGAGCGTCACAATTTGGCACTAGAGCCTCACACTTTGGCACTAGAGTGTCACACATTGAACTAGAGTGTCATACTTTGGCACTAGAGCGTCACACTTTGGTACTAGAGTGTCATACTTTGGCACTAGAGCTTCACACTTTGGCACTAGAGCGTCACACTTTGGCAGGGGAGAGTCATACTTTGGCACTAAAGCGTCACACTTTGGCACTAGAGCATCACACTTGGCCACTAGAGTTTTGAACTTTGGCACTAGAGCGTCACACTTTGGCACTAGAGCGTCACACTTTATCACTAGAGCGTCACACTTTGGCACTAGAGCATCACACTTTGGCACTAGAGCATCACACTGTGGTACTAGACCTTCACACTTTGGCACTAGAGCGTCACACTTGGGTACTAGAGCGTCGCACTTTGACACTAGAGCGTCACACTTTTGCACTAGAGCGTCACACTTTGGCACTAGAGCGTCACACGTTTGCACTAGAGCTTCACACTTTGACACTTGAGCGTAACACTTTGGCACAATAGCATCACATTTTGGCACTTGAGCATCGCACTTTGGCACTAGAGCTTCACACCTTGGCACTAGAGCGTCACACTTTGGCACTATAATTCCACACTTTGGCACTAGAGCATCACACTTTGACACTAGAGCGTCACACATTGGCACTAGAACGTCACACTTTGGCAAAAGAGCTTCACACTTTGGCACTAGCGCTTCACACTTTGGCACTAGAGCGTCACACTGTGGCACTAGACCTTCACACTTTGGCACTGGAGTGTCACACCTGGGTACTAGAGCTTCAACTATGGCACTAGAGCGTCACACTTTGGCACAGGAGAGTCACACTTTGGCAATAGAGCGTCACAATTTTGTACTAGAGAGTCACACTTGGGTACAAGATTTCGAACTTTGGCACTAGAGCGCCACACCTTGGCACTAGAGCGTCACACTTTGGCACTAGAGCGTCACACTTTGGCACTAGAGCGTCACACTTTGGCACTAGAGCATCACACTTTGGCACTAGAGCTCCACACTTTGGCACTATAGCGTCACACTTTGGCACTACAGCATCACACTTTGGCACTAGAGCGTCACACTTTGGCACTAGAGCGTCACACTTTGGCACTAGAGCATCACACTTTGGCACTAGAGCTCCACACTTTGGCACTATAGCGTCACACTTTGGCACTACAGCATCACACTTTGGCACCAGAGCGTCACACTTTGGAACTAGAGCTCCAACCGTTGGCACTATAGCGTCACATATTGGCACTAGATCTTCACACTTTGGCACTCGAGCATCACACTTTTGCATTAGACCATCAGACTTTGGCACTAGAGCATCACACTTTGGCTCTAGAGCTTCACAACTTGGCACTATAGCGTCACACTTTGGCACTTGAGTTCCACACTTTGGCACTAGAGCGTCACACTTTGACACTAGAGCGTCACACTTTGGCACTAGAGCGTCACAATTTGGCACTATAGCTTCACACTTTGGCACTAGAGCGTCACTCGTTGGAAGAAGAGCGTCACACTTTGGCACTCGAGTGTCACACTTTGGCACTAGAGCATCACACTTTGACACTAGAGTTTCAACCTTAGGCACTAGAGCGTCAGTGTGCAGCTAGAGCGTCACACTTTGGCAATAGAATGTCGCACTTTGGAACTAGAGCGTCAGACTTTGGCACTAAAGCGTCACACTTTGGTACTATAGGGTCACACTTTGGCACAAGAGCATCACACGTTGGCACTAGAGATTCACACTTTGGCATTAGAGTGTCACACTTTGGCACTACAGCGTCACACTTTGGCACTAGAGCTTCAAACTCTGGCACTAGAGTGTCAATCTTTGGCACTACAGCGTCACACTTTGGCACTAGAGCGTCACACTTTGGCACTAGAGCTCCAAACATTGGCATTAGAGCATCACAATTTGGCACTAGAGTGTCACACTTTGGCACTAGAGCGTCACAATTTGGCACTAGAGCCTCACACTTTGGCACTAGAGTATCATACTTTGGAACTAGAGCGTCACACTTTGGCACTAGAGCGTCACACTTTGGCACTAGAGCGTCACACTTTGGTACTAGAGCGTCACACTTTGGAACTAGAGCGTCATACTTTGGCACTAGAGCTTCACACTTTGGTTCTAGAGCGTCACACTTTGGCATGGGAGAGTCATACATTGGCACTAGAGCGTCACACTTTGGCACTAGAGCATCACACTTGGGCACTAGAGTTTTAAACTTTGGCACTAGAGCGTCACACTTTGGCACTAGAGCGTCACACTTTGCCACTAGAGTGTCACACTTTGGCACTAGAGTGTCACACTTTGGCACTAGAGCACCACACTTTAGCACTAGGGCTCCAGACTTTGGCACTAGAGTGTCACACTTTGGCACTGGAGCATCACATTTTGGCACTACAACGTCACACTTTGGCACTAGAGCGTCATACTTTGGCAGTAGAGCTCCAAACGTCGGCATTAGAGCGTCACACTTGAGCAATAGAGCGTCACACATTGGCACTAGAGCGTCACACGTTTGGCACTAGAGCATCACACTTTTGCACTAGGCCTTCACACTTTGGCACTATAACATGACACTTTGGCACTAGAGCGTCACACTTTGGTACTTGATTGTCACACGTTGGCACTAGAGCTTCACACCTTGGCACTAGAGCGTCATACGTTGGCACTATAGCTTCACACTTGGGCACCAGAGCGTTACAATTTGGCACTAGAGCTTCACACTTTGGCAATAGAGTGTCGTACTTTGGAACTAGCGCGTCTTATTTTGGCACTAGAGCGTC
Source organism: Penium margaritaceum (assembly GCA_023375785.1). Lineage (NCBI taxonomy): Eukaryota > Viridiplantae > Streptophyta > Zygnematophyceae > Desmidiales > Peniaceae > Penium > Penium margaritaceum. The sequence continues at coordinate 50,465 of SZWC01004117.1, forward strand.
ACACTTTGGTACTAGAGCATCACACTTTGGTACTAGAGCATCACACTTTGGCACTAGAGATTCACACTTTGGCACGACAGCGTCACACTTTGGCACTGGGGTGTCACACTTTGGCACTAGAGCATCACAATTTGGCACTAGAGCTTCAAACTTTGGCACTAGAGCGTCAGACTTTGGCACTACATCATCACACTTTGGCACTAGAGCGTCACACTTTGGCACTAGAGCATTACACTTTGGCACTAGAGCTCCACACTTTGGCACTATAGCGTCACACTTTGGCACTACAGCGTCACACTTTGGCACTATAGCGTCACACTTTGGCACTAGAGCTCCAAACGTTGGCATTAGAGAGGCACACTTTGGCACTAGAGCATCGCACTTTGGCACTGGAGCGTCACACGTTTGGCTCTAGAGCATCACACTTTGGCACTAGACCTTCACACTTTGGCACTAGACAATCACACTTTGGCACTAGATTGTCACACTTTGGCACTAGAGCATCACACTTTGGCACTAGAGCTTCATATTTTGGTACTAGCGCATCACACTTTAGCACTAGAGCATCCCACTTTGGCACTAGAGCGTCACACTTTGGCACTAGAATGTCACATTTTGGCACTTGAGCGTCACACTTTGGCACTAGAGCTTTAAACTTTGGCACTAGAGCGTCATACTTTTGCACTGGAGCTTCACACTTTGGCACCAGAGCGTTACACTTTGGCACTAGAGCTTCACACTTTGGCACTAGAGCATCACACTTTGGAACTAGAGAGTCACACTTTGGCACTACAGCGTCACACATTGGCACTATAACATCGCACGTTGGCACCAGAGTTCTGAACTTTGGCACCAGAGCATCAGACTTAAGCTTTAGAGCGTCACACTTTGACACAAGAGCTTCACACTTTGGCACTAGAGCTTCACACTTTGGCACTAGCGCGTCACACTTTGGCAATAGAGCATCACACTTTGGCACTAGAGCGTCACACCTGGGCACTAGAGCATCACCCTTTGGCACAAGAGCATCACACGCTGGTAATAGAGCGTCACACTTTGGTACTGGCGCTTCATACTTTGGCACTAGAGCGTCACACTGTGGCACTAGACCTTCGCACTTTGGTACTAGAGCGTCACACTGTGGCACTTGAGCATCACACTTTGGCACTAGAGCCTCACACTTTGGCACTAGAGTTTCGAACTTTGGCACTAGAGCGTCACAATCTGGCACTAGAGCGTCACACTCTTGCAATAGAGTGTCGCACTTTGGAAGTAGAGCGTCACACTTTGGCACTAGAGCGTCACACTTTGGTAATAGAGCGTCAGTCTTTGGAACTAGAGCGTCACACTTTGGCACTAGAGATTCACACTTTGGCACAATAGCGTCACACTTTGGTACTAGAGTGTAACAATTTGGCACTAGAGCCTCACACTTTGGCACTAGAGTTTTGAGGTTTAGAACTAGAGTGTCACACTTTGGCTCTACAGCGTCACACTTTGGTACTAGAGCGTCACTCTTTGGCACTGGAGCGTCACACTTTCGCACTTGACATTCACACTTTGGCGCAAGAGTGTCACACTTTGGCACTATAGTGTAACACTTTGGCACTAGAGCGTCACACTTTGGCACTAGAGCTTCAAACTTTGGCACTACAGCATTAGACTTTGGCACTACATCATCACACTTTGGCACTAAAGCGTCACACTTTTGCCCTAGAGTATCACACTTTGGCACTAGAGATTCAAACTTTGGCACTAGAGCCTCGCACTTTGGCACTAGAGCGTCACACTTTGGCACTAGAGCATCCTACTTTGGCACTATAGCGTCACACTTTGGCACTAGAGCGTCGCACTTTGGCACTAGAGCGTCACACTTTGGCACTAGAGCGTCACACTTTGGCACTAGCGCTCCACACTTTGGCACTAGAGCGTCACACGGTGGCACTATACCTTCACACTTTGGCACTAGAGCGTCACACTTTGGCACTAGCGCTTCACACTTTGGCACTAGAGCGTCACACTTTGGCACTAGAGCGTCCTACTTTGGCACTATAGCGTCACACTTTGGCACTAGAGCGTCGCACTTTGGCACTAGAGCGTCACACTTTGGCACTAGAGCGTCACACTTTGGCACTAGCGCTTCACACTTTGGCACTAGAGCGTCACACGGTGGCACTATACCTTCACACTTTGGCACTAGAGCGTCACACTTGGGCACTATAGCGTCTCACTTTGGCACTAAAGCGTTACACTTTTGCAATAGAGCGTCAAACTTTGGCACTAGAGCGTCACACGTTGGCACTAGTGCTTCACACTTTGGCACTCGAGCGTCACACTTTGGAACAAGAGCATCACATTTTGGCACTTGAGCATCACACTTTGGCACTAGAGCTTCACAACTTGGCACTAGAGCGTCACATATTGGCACTAGAGTTCCACACTTTGGCACTATAGCGTCACACTTTGACACTAGAGTGTCACACATTGGCACTAGAGCGTCACACTTTGGCAATAGAGCTTCACACTTTGGCACTAGAGTGTCACTCCTTGGAACTAGAGCGTGACACTTTGGCACTTTAGTGTCACAGTTTGGCACTAGAGCGTCGCACTTTGGCACTAGAGTCTCGAATTCTGGCACTAGAGCGTCACCTTTTGGCAATAGAGCGTCACACTTTGGCAATAGAGTGTCGCACTTTGGAACTAGAGCGTCACACTTTGGCACTAGAGCGTCACACTTTGGTTATAGAGCGCAATACTTTGGCACTAGAGCATCACACTTTGGCACTATATATTCACACATTGGCACTAGGGCGTCATACGTTGGCACTAGAGTGTCACACATTGGCACTAGAGTGCACACTTTGGCACTAGAGCTTCAACCTTTGGCACTAGAGCGTCACACTTTGGCACTCGAGCGTCACACTTTGGCACTAGAGCATCGCACTGTGGAACTAGAGCTCCAAATGTTGGCATTAGCGCGTCACAATTTGGCACTAGAGCATCTTACTTCGGCACTAGAGTGTCACACGTTTGGCACTAGAGCATCACACTTTGGCACTAGACCTTCACACTTTGGCACTAGAACGTCACACTTTGGCACTAGATCGTCACACTTTGGCACGAGAGCGTCACACTTTGGCACTAGAGCTTCATACTTTGGTACTAGAGCATCACCCTTTGGCACTAGAGCGTCCCAGTTTGGCACTAGATCGTCACACTTTGGCACTAGAGCGTCACACTCTGGCACTTGAGCGTCACACTTTGGCACTAGAGCTTCACACTTTGGCACTAGAGCATCATGCTTTGGCACTATAGCTTCACGCATTGGCACCAGAGCGTTACACTTTGGCTCTAGAGCTTCACACGTTGGCACTAGAGCGTCACACTTGAGAACTAAAGCATCACACTTTGGCACTAGAGGGTCACACATTGGGACTAGAGCATCACATGTTGGCAGTAGAGTTTCAAACCTTGGCACTAGACCATAACACTTTGGCAGTAGAGTGTCACACTTTGACACAAGAGCTTCACACTTTGGCACTAGAGCTTCACACTTTGGCACTACAATGTCACACTTTGGTACTAGAGCGTCACCCTTTGGCACAGGTGCGTCACACTTTGGGATTAGAGCGTCACACTTTGGCACTAGAGCATCACACTTTGGCACTAGAGCATCACACTTTGGCACTAGAGCGTCACACTCTGGCACTAGCGCTTCACACTTTGGCACTAGAGCATCACACTGTGGCACTAGCCCTTCACACTTTGGTACTAGAGTGTCACACTTTGGCACTAGAGCTTCACACTTTGGCACTAGAGCGTCACACTTTGGCACAGGAGAGTCACAATTTGGCACTAGAGCCTCACACTTTGGCACTAGAGTGTCGCACTTGGGCACTAGAGTTTCGAACTTTGGCACTAGAGCATCACACGTTGGCACTAGAGCGTCACACTTTGGCACTAGAGCCTCACATTTTGGCACTAGAGTTTCGAGCTTTGGCACTAGAGGGTTACACTTTGGCACAAGAGCGTCACACGTTTGCAATAGAGTGTTGCAATTTGGAACTAGAGCATCACACTTTGGCACTAGAGCGTCTTACTTTGGCACTAGAGCGTCACACTTTGGCACTGGAGTGTCACACTTTGGCACTTGAGATTCACACTTTGGCGCAAGAGCGTCACACTTTGGCACTAGAGTGTACCACCTTGGCACTAGAGCGTCACACTTTGGCACTAGAGCTTCAAACTTTGGCACTAGAGCGTCAGACGTTGGCACTACAGCGTCACACTTTGGCACTAGAGCGTCACACGTTGGCACTAGAGTATCACACTTTTGCACTAGAGTTTCAATGTTTGGCACTAGAGCTTCGCACTTTGGCACTATAGTGTCACACTTTGGCACTAGAGCGTCACACTTTGGCACTATAGCATCATACTCTAGCACTAGAGCGTCGCACTTTGGCACTAGAGCGTCACACTTTGGCACTAGAGCGTCACACTGTGGTACTAGACCTTCACACTTTGGCACTAGAGTTTCACACTTGGGCACTAGAGCGTCACACTTTGGCACTAAAGCGTCACAATTTTGCAATAGAGCGTCACACTTTGGCACTAGAGCGTCACACATTGGCATTAGAGCTTCACACTTTGGCACTCGAGCGTCATAATTTGGCACAAGAGCATCGCATTTTGGCAATTGAGCATCACACTTTGGCACTAGAGCTTCAAACCTTGGCACTAAGGCATCACACTTTGGCACTAGAGTTCCACACTTTGGCACTAAATCGTCACACTTTGACACTAGAGCGTCACACTTTGGCACTAGAGCGTCACACTTTAGCAATAGAGCTTCACAATTTGGCACTAGAGTGTCACACTTTGGAACTAGAGCGTCACACTTTGGCACTCTAGTGTCATAATTTGGCACTAGAGCGTCACACTTTGGCACTAGAGTCTCGAATTTTAGCACTAGAGCGTCACATTTTGGCACTAGAGCGTCACACATTGGCAATAGAGTATTGCACTTTGGAACTTAAGCGTCACAATTTGGCACTAGAGCGTCACACTTTGGTACTAGAGCGCCATTCTTTGCCGCTAGAGCATCACACATTCGCACTAGACATTCACACTTTGGCACTAGAGCATCACACATTGGCACACGAGTGTCACAATTTGGCACTAGAGTGCACACTTTGGCAATAGAGCTTCAACATTTGTACTAGAGCGTCAGACATTGGCACTACAGCGTCACACTTTGGCAGTAGAGCGTCACACTTTGGCAATAGAGCATCAGACTTTGGCACTAGAGCTCCACACTTTGGCACTAGAGCGTCACACTTTGGCACTACAGCGTCACACTTTGGTACTAGAGCGTCACAATTTGGCACTAGAGCTCCAAACGTTGACATTAGAGCGTCACACGTTGGCACTAGAGCATCACTCTTTGGCACTAAAGCGTCACATGTTTGGCACAAGAGCATCACACTTTGGCACTAGACCTTCACACTTTCGCAGTAAAACGTCACACTTTGGCACTAAATCATCACAGCTTGGCACTAGAGCGACACACTTTGGCACTAGAGCGTCCCACTTTGGCACTAGGGAGTCACACTTTGGCACTAGAGCGTCATTCTTTGGCACTTGAGCGTCATACTTTGGCACTAGAGCTTCACACTTAGGCACTAGAGCGTCATACTTTGGCACTAGAGCTTCACACTTTGGCACTAGAGTGTTGCACTTTGGCACTAGAGCTTCACACTTTGGCACTAGAGCGTCACACTTTGGAACTTGAGCGTCACACTTTGGCACTAGAGCGTCAGACATTTACACTAGAATATCACACTTTGGCACTAGAGTGTCACACTGTGGCACTAGACCTTCACACTTTGGCACTAGGGTGTCACACTCTGGTACTAGAGCTTCGCACTTTGGAACTAGAGCGTCCCAGTTTGACACTAAAGAGTCACACTTTCGCAGTAGAGCGTCACACTATGGCACTAGAGCGTCCCACTTCGGCACTAGAACTTCAAACTTTGGCACTAGAGTGTCACACTTTGGCACTAGAGCATCACAATTTGGCACTAGAGTGTCACATTTTGGCACTAGAGCGTCACACTTTGGCACTAGACCTTCACACTTTGGCACTAGATTGTCACACTTTGGTACTAGAACGTTACACTTTTGGAGCTAGAGCGTCACACTTTGGCAACAGAGCTTCACAATCTGATACTAGAGCGTCACACTTTGGCACTAGATTGTCACACTTTGGTACTAGAACGTTACACTTTTGGAGCTAGAGCGTCACACTTTGGCAACAGAGCTTCACAATCTGATACTAGAGCGTCACACTTGCACTAGAGCGTCCTTCTTTGGCACTAGAGCGTCGCACTTTACCACTAGAGGGTCACACCTTGGCACTGGAGCGTCACACGTTGGCACTAGATCTTCACACTTTGGCACTAGAGCGTCACACTTTGGCACTAGAGTGTCACACTTTGGCACTAGAGCGTCGCACTTTACCACTAGAGGGTCACACCTTGGCACTGGAGCGTCACACGTTGGCACTAGATCTTCACACTTTGGCACTAGAGCGTCACACTTTGGCACTAGAGTTTTACACTTTGAAACTAGAGCGTCCCAATTTGGCACTAGAGCTTCACACTTTGCTACTAGAGCGTCATACTCTGGAACTAGAACGTCACACTTTGGCATTCGAGCGTCACACTTTGGCACTAGAGCGTCACACTTTGGCACTAGAGTTTCGAAATTTGGCACTAGAGCGTCACACTTTGGTACTAGAGCGTCATACTGTGGCAATAGAGTGTCACACTTTGGAACTAGAGCATCACACTTTGGCACTAGAGCGTCACACTTTGCTACTAGAGCGTCACACTTTGGCACTAGAACGTCACACTTTGGCACTAGAGCTTCACACTTTGGCACTAGAGTTTCACCCTTTGTCACTAGAGCATCACACTATGGCACGGGAGAGTCACACTTTGGCACTAGAGCATCACACTGTGGCACTAGAGCGTCACACTTGGACACTGGAGTTTTGAACATTGGCACTAGAGCGTCACACTTTGGCACTAGAGCGTCACAGTTTACCACTAGAGCATCACACTTTGGCACTAGAGCGTCACAATTTGGCACTAGAGCATCACACTTTGGCACTAGGGTTCCACACTTTGGTACAAGAGGGTCACACTTTTGCATTAGAGCGTCACATTTTGGCACTACAGCATCACACTTTGCCACTAGAGCGTCACACTTTGGAACTAGAGCTCCAAACGTTGGCATTAGAGCGTCACACTTTGGCACTAGAGCGTCAAACATTTGGCACTAGAGCATCACACTTTTGCACTAGACCTTCACACATTGGCACTAGAACGTCACACTTTGGCACTAGGGTGTCACACATTGGCACTTGAGCGTCACACTTTGGCACTAGAGCTTCACACTTTGGAACTACAGCGTCATACTTTGGCACTAGAGCTTCACACTTTGGCACCAGAGCGTTACCCTTTGGTACTAGAGTTCACACTTTGGCAATAGAGTGTCGCACTCTGGAACTAGAGCGTCACATTTTGGCACTAGAGCGTCACACTTTGGTACTAGAGCGTCACACTTTGGTACTAGATCATCACACTTTGGCACTAGATATTCACACTCTGGCACTAGAGCATCACACTTTGGCACTAGAGTGTCACACTTTGGCACTACAGCGTCACACTTTGGCACTACAGCATCAAACTTTGGCACTAGAGTGTCAGACTTTGGCACTACATCGTCACACTTTGGCAGTAGAGCGTCACACTTTGGCACTAGAGCATCACACTTTGGCACTAGAGCGTCACACTTTGGTACTAGAGCGTCACACTTTGGTACTAGAGCGTCATACTTTGGCACTAGAGCGTCACACTTTGGCACTAGAGCTTCACATGTTGGCACTAGAGCTTCACACTTTGTCACTAGAGCGTCACACTTTGGCACGGGAGAGTCACACTTTGGCACTAGAGCATCACACTTTGGCACTAGAGTGTCACACTTTGGCACTACAGCGTCACACTTTGGCACTACAGCGTCACACTTTGGCACTACAGCGTCACACTTTGGCACTAGAGCGTCACACTTTGGTACTAGAGCGTCATACTTTGGCACTAGAGCGTCACACTTTGGCACTAGAGCTTCACATGTTGGCACTAGAGCTTCACACTTTGTCACTAGAGCGTCACACTTTGGCACGGGAGAGTCACACTTTGGCACTAGAGCATCACACTTTGGCACTAGAGCGTTACACTTGGACACTAGAGTTTTGAAATTTGGCACTAGAGCGTCACACTTTGGCACTAGAGCGTCACGCTTTGCCACTAGAGCATCACACTTTGGCACTAGAGCGTCACACTTAGGCACTAGAGCATCACACTTTGGCACTAGGACTCCACACTTTGGCACTAGAGGGTCTCACTTTGGCACTAGAGCGTCATATTTTGGCACTACAGCATCACACATTGGCACTAGAGCGTCACACTTTGGCACTAGAGCTCCAAATGTTGGCATTAGAGCGTCACACTTTGGCACTAGAGCGTCACACTTTGGCACTAGAGCGTCACATGTTTGGCACTAGAGCATCACAATTTTGCACTAGACCTTCCCACTTTGGCACTAGAACGTCACACGTTGGCACTAGAGTGTCACACATTGGCACTTGAGCGTCACACTTTGGCACAAAAGGTTTACACTCTGGAACTACATCGTCATACTTTGGCACTAGAGCTTCACACTTTGGCAATAGAGTGTCACAATTTGGAACTAGAGCGTCACATTTGGCACTAGAGCGTCACACTTTGGTACTAGAGCTTCACACTTTGGTACTAGAGCATCACACTTTGGCACTAGAGATTCACACTTTGGCACTAGAGCGTCACACTTTGGCACTAGAGTGTCACAGTTTGGCACTAGATCGTCACACGTTGGCACTAGAGCTTCAAACTTTGGCACTAGAGCGTAAGACTTTGGCACTACATCGTCACACTTTGGCAGTAGAGCGTCACACCTTGGCACTAGAGCATCACACTTTGGCACTAGAGCTCCACACATTGGCACTAGAGCGTCACACTTTGGCACTAGAGCTCCAAACATTGGCATAAGAGCATCACACTTTGGCACTAAAGCATCACACTTTAGCACTAGAGCATCACACATTTGGCACTAGAGAATCATTCTTTGGCAGTAGACCTTCACACTTTGGCACTAGAACGTCACATTTTGGCACTATATTGTCACACTTTGGCACTAGAGAGTCACACTTTGGCACTATAGCTTCATATTTTGGTACTAGAGCGTCACACTTTAGCACTAGAGCATCCCACTTTGGCACTAGAGCGTCACACTATGGCACTAGAACGTCATATTTTGGCACTTGAGCGTCATACTTTGGCACTAGAGCTTGAAACTTTGGCACTAGAGCGTCATGCTTTGGCACTAGAGCTTCACACTTTGGCACCAGAGCGTTACACTTTGGCACTATAGCTTCACAGTTTGGCACTAGAGCGTCACACTTTGGAACTAGAGTGGTACACTTTGGCACTACAGTGTCAGATATCGGCACTAGAGCATCACACGTTGGCACTATAGTTTCGAACTTTGGCACCATAGCGTCACACTTTGGCACTAGAGGTTCACACTTTGACACAAGAGCTTCACACTTTGGCACTAGAGCTTCACACTCTTGCACTAGAGCGTCACACTCTGGCACTATAGCATCACACTTTGGCACTAGAGCATCACACGTGGGCACTAGAGCGTCACCCTCTGGCACAAGAGCGTCACACGTTGGGACTAGAGCGTCATACTTTGGCACCAGAGCGTCACACTTTGGCACTATAGCATCACACTTAGGCACTAGAGCGTCACACTTTGGCACTGGCGCTTCACACTTTGGCACTAGGGCGTCACACTGTGGCACTAGACCTTCACACTTTGGTACTAGAGCGTCACACTTTGGCACTTGAGCGTCACAATTTGGCACTAGAACCTCACAATTTGGCACTAGAGTTTTGAACTTTGGCACTAGAGCGTCACACTTTGGCACTAGAGCGTCACACTCTTGCAAAAGAGTGTTGCACTTTGAAACTAGAGCGTCACACTCTGGCACTATAGTGTCACTCCTTGGTACTAGAGCGTCACACTTTGAAACTAGAGCGTCACACTTTGGCACTAGACATTCACACTTTGGCACAAGAGCGTCTAACTTTAGCACTAGCGTGTAACAATTTGGCACTGGAGCGTCACACGTTGGCACTAGAGCTTCAAACTTTGGCACTAGAGTGTCAGACTTTGGCACTACAGCGTCACACATTGGAACTAGAGAATCACACGTTGGCACTAGAGCATAACACTTTGGCACTGGAGTTTCAAACTTTGGCACTAGAGCCTCACACCTTGGCACTAGAGCGTCACACTTTGGCACTAGAGCGTCAGACTTTGGCATTAGAGCGTCACAATTTGGCCTTAGAGAGTCACGATTTGACACTTGCGCTTCACACTTTGGCACTAGAGCATCACACCGTGGCACTAGACCTTCACACTTTGGCACCTGAGCGTTACGCTTCGGCACTAGAGCTTCACACTTTGGCAATAGAGTGTCGCACTTTGGAACTAGAGTGTCTCATTTTGGCACTAGAGCGTCACACTTTGGTAATAGAGCATCACACTTTGGTACTAGAGCATCACACTTTGGCACTAGAGATTCACACTTTGGCACTAGAGTGTCACATTTTGGCACTGGAGTGTCACACTTTGGCACTAGAGCGTCACACTTTGGCACTAGAGCTTCAAACTTTGGCACTAGAGCGTCAGAATTTGGCACTACATCGTCACACTTTGGCACTAGAGCGTCACTCTTTGGCACTAGAGCATCACACTTTGATACTATAGCTCCTCACTTTGGCACTAGAGCATCACACGTTGGCACTACAGCATCACACTTTGGCACTAGAGCATCACACTTTGGCACTAGAGCTCCAAAAGTTGGCATTAGAGCGTCACACTTTGGCACTAGAGCATCACACTTTGGCACTAGAGCATCACACGTTTGGCACTAGAGCATCACACTTTGGCACTAGAGCGTCACACGTTGGCACTAGAGCATCACACTTTGGCACTAGAGCGTCACACGTTGGCACTAGAGCATCACACTTTGGCACTAGAGCTCCAAAAGTTGGCATTAGAGCGTCACACTTTGGCACTAGAGCATCACACTTTGGCACTAGAGCATCACACGTTTGGCACTAGAGCATCACACTTTGGCACTAGAGCATCACACTTTGGCACTAGAACGTCACACTTTGGCACTATATTGTTACACTTTGGCACTAGAGCGTCACCCTTTGGCACTAGAGCTTCATATTTTGGTACTAGAGCGTCACACTTTAGCAGTAGAGCATCCCACTATGGCACTAGAGCATCACACATTGGCAGTAGAGCTTCAAAATTTGGCACTAGACCGTCATTCTTTGACACTAGAGCTTCACACTTTGGCACCAGAGAATAACACTTTGGTACTAGAGCTTCACACTTTGGTACTAGAGCCTCACACTTTGGAACTAGAGCGTCACACTTTGGCACTACAGCGTCACACATTGGCCCTAGAGCATCACACGTTGGCACTAGAGTTTCGAACTTTGGCACTAGAGCATCACACTTTGGCACTAGAGTGTCACAGTTTGACACAAGAGCTTCACACTCTGGCCCAAGAGCTTCACACTCTGGCACTAGAGCGTCACAGTTTGGTACTAGAGCATCACACTTTGGCACTAGAGCATCACACCTGGGCACTAGAGCGTCACCCTTTGGCACTAGAGCGTCACACTTTGGGACTAGAGCGTGACATTTTGGTACTAGAGCGCCACACTTTGGCACTAGAGCGTCACACTTTGGCACTAGAGCGTCACACTTTGGCACTAGAGCGTCACACTTTGGCACTGCCGCTTCACATTTGGCACTAGAGTGTCACACTGTGGCACTAGACCTTCACACTTTGGGAATAGAGCGTCACACTTTGGCACTTGAGCGTCACACTTTGGCACTAGAGCTTCAGACATTGGCACTAGAGTTTCGAACTTTGGCACTAGAGCGTCACACTTTGGCACTAGAGCGTCACACTCTTGCAATAGAGTGTCGCACTTTGGAACTAGAGCGTCACATGCTGGCTCTAGAGTGTCACACTTTTGTACTAGAGCGTCACACTTTGGCACTAGAGCGTCACACTTTGGCACTAGAGATTCACACCTTGGCACAAGAGCGTCATACTTTGGCACTAGAGTGTAATAATTTGGCACTAGAGCAAAACACATTGGCACTAGAGCTTCAAACTTTGGCACTATAGCGTCAGACTTTGGTACTACAGCGTCACACTTTGGAACTATAGCGTCACACTTTGGCACTAGAGCATCACACTTTGGCACTAGAGTTTCAAACTTTGGCACTAGAGCCTCACACTTTGACACTAGAGTCTCACACTTTGGCACTAGAGCGTCACACTTTGACACTAGAGCGTCATACTTTGGCACTAGAGCATCATACTTTGGCATTTGAGCATCACAATTTGGCACTAGAGCGTCACACTTTGGCACTAGCGCTTCACACTTGGGTACTAGAGCTTCACACTTTGGCACTATAGCGTCACACTTTGGCACAGGGGAGTCACACTTTGGCAATAGAGCGTCACACTTTCGTACTAGAGCATCACACTTGGGTACTATATTTCAAACTTTGGCACTAGAGCGTCACAATTTGGCACAATAGCGTCACACTTTGGCACTAGAGCGTCACACTCTAGCACTAGAGTGTCACACTTTGGCACTAGAGCATCACACTTTGGCACTAGAGCTCCACACTTTGGCACTATAGCATCACACTTTGGCACTACAACGTCACTCTTTGGCACTAGAGTGTCACACTTTGGCACTAAAGCTCCGAACGTTGGCACTAGAGCTTCACACTTTGGCACTCGAGCGTCACACTCTTGCATAAGACCATCAATCTTTGGCACTATAGCACAGAAATTGGCACTGGAGCTTCACACCTTGGCACTAGAGCGTCACACTTTGGCACTAGAGTTCCACACATTGGCACTAGAGCATCACACTTTGGCACTAGAGAGTCACACTTTGGCACTAGAGCGTCATACTTTGGCACTAGAGTTTCAAACTTTGGCACTAGAGCGTCATTGTGCCACTAGAGCGTCACACTTTGGCAATAGAGTGTTGCACTTTGGAACTACAGCGTCACACTTTGGCACTAGAGCGTCACAGTTTGGTACTGGAACGTCACACTTTGGCATAAGAGCATCACACTTTGGCACTAGACATTCACACTTTGGCAGTAGAGTGTCACACTTTGGCACTAGAGTGTCACACTTTGGCACTAGAGCGTCACACACTTTGGCACTAGAGCTTCAAACTCTAGCACAAGAGCGTCAGACTTTAGCACTACATCGTCAAACTTTGCCACTACAGCGTCACACTTTGGCACTAGAGCTCCAAACATTGGTATTAGAGCATCACAATTTGGCACTAGAGTGTCACACTTTGGCACTAGAGCGTCACACTTTGGCACTACAGCCTCACACTTTGGCACTAGAGCGTCACTCTTTGGCACTCGAGCGTCACACGTTGGCACGAGAGCGTCACACTTTGGCACTAGGGCGTCACACTTTAGCACTAGAGCGTCACACTTTGGCACTAGAGCGTCTCACTTTGGCTCTAGCGCTTCACACTTTGGCAATAAAGCGTCACACTGGGGCACTACAGCTTCACACTTTGGCACTAGAGCGTCACACTTTGGCACAGGAGAGTCACACTTTGGCAATGGAGCGTCACACTTTTGTACTAAAGCGTCACATTTGGCCACTATAGTTCCGAAATTTTGCACTAGATCATCACACTTTGGCACTAGAGCATCACTCTTTGGCACTAGAGGGTCGCACTTTGGCACTAGAGCGTCACACTTTGGCACTAAGCATAACACTTTGGCAGTAGAGCTCCACACTTTGGCACTATAGCGTCACACTTTGGCACTACAGTGTTACACTTTGGCACTAGAGCGTCACACTCTGGAACTAGAGCTCCAAACGTTGACACTAGAGCGTCACACTTTGGCACTAGAGCCTCACACATTGGCACTAGAGCGTCAAACTTTGGGACTGGAGAGTCACCCTTTGGTACAAGAGTGTCATCCTTTGAGACAAGAGCGTCACACTTTGGCACTTGAGCGTTACAATTCGGCACTAGAGCATCACACTTTGGTACTAGAGCGTCATACTTTGGCACTAGAGCGCCACACTTTGGCACTTAAGCTTCACACTTTGGCACTCAAGCGTCACACTGTGACACTAGACCTTCACAATTTGGTACTAGAGCGTCACACTTTGGCACTAGAGCGTCACACTTTGGCACTAGAGCCTCACACTTTGGCACTACAGTTTTGAACTTTGGGACTAGAGCGTCACACTTTGGCACTAGAGCGTCACACTTTTGCAATATAGTGTCACACTTTGGAACTAGAGCGTCATACTTTGGCACTAGAGCATCACACTTTGGTACTAGATCATCACACTTAGGCACTATAGCGTCACACTTTGGCACTAGAGATTCACACTTTGGCTTAAGAGCGTCACACTCTGGCACTAGAGTATAACACTTTGGCACTAGAGAGTCACAGTTTGGCACTAGAGCTTCAAACTTTGGCACTAGAGCGTCAGACTTTGGCACTAGAGCATCACACTTTGGCACAGGAGAGTTACACTTTGGCAATAGAGCGTCACACTTTTGTACTAAAGAATCACACTTGGACACTATAGTTTCGAACTTCGGCTCTAGAGCGTCACACTTTGGCAATAGGGCATTACTCTTTGGCACTAGAGCGTCACACTTTGGCACTAGAGCGTCACACTTTGGCACTATAGCATCACACTTTGGCACTAGAGCTCAACACTTTAACACTATAGCGTCACACTTTGGCACTACAGCGTCACACTTTGGCACTAGAGCGTCACACTCTGGAACTAGAGCTCCAAACGTTGGCACTAGAGCGTCACACTTTGGCACTAGAGCTTCACACTTTGGCACTCGAGCGTCACACGTTGGCACTAGAGCGTCACACTTTGGCACTCGAGCGTCACACGTTGGCACTAGAGCGTCACACTTTGGCACTCGAGCGTCACACGTTGGCACTAGAGCGTCACACTTTGGCACTCGAGCGTCACACGTTGGCACTAGAGCGTCACACTTTGGCACTCGAGCGTCACACGTTGGCACTAGAGCGTCACACTTTGGCACTATAGCGTCACACTTTGGCACTACAGCGTCACACTTTGGCACTAGAGCGTCACACTCTGGAACTAGAGCTCCAAACGTTGGCACTAGAGCGTCACACTTTGGCACTAGAGCTTCACACTTTGGCACTCGAGCGTCACACGTTGGCACTAGAGCATCACCCTTTGGCACTAGAGCATCACACTTTGGCACTAGAGCTTCATACCTTGGCACTAGAGCGTCACACATTGGCACTAGAGTTCCACACTTTTGCATTAGAGCGTCACACTTTGACACTAGAGCGTCACACTTTGGCACTAGAGCGTCACACTTTGGCACTACAGCTTCACACTTTGGCACTAGAGCGTCACTCCTGGGAACTATAGCATCACACTTTAGTACTAGAGTGTCACACTTTGGCACTGGAGTGTCATACTTTCGCACCAGAGTTTCGAACTTGGGTACTAGAGCGTCACATTTTGGCACTAGAGCATCTCACTTTGGCAATAGAGTGTTGCACTTTGGAACTAGAGCGTCACACTTTGGCACTAGAGCGTCACACGCTGGTACTAGAGTGTCACACTTTGGCACAAGAGCATCACACTTTGGCACTAGAGAAACAAACTTTGGCACTAGAGCGTCACCCTTTAGGTCTAGAGTGTCACACTTTGGCATTAGAGCGTTACACTTTGGCACTAGAGCTTCAAAAACTGGCAATAGAGCGTCAGACTTTGGCACTACAGTGTCACACTTTGGCACTAGGGCGTCAGACTTTGGCATTGGAGCATCACACTTTGGCACTAGAGCTCTACACTTTGGCACTAGAGCGTCACACTTTGGCACTACGGAGTCACACTCTGGCACTAGAGCATCACACTTTGGCACTAGAGCTCCAAACGTTGGCATTAGAGTGTCACAATTTGGTACTAGACCTTCACACTTTGGCACTAGAACGTCATACTTTGGCACTAGATTGTCACACTTTGGCACTAGAGCTTCATACGTTGGTACTAGATCGTCCCACTTTGGCACTAGAGCGTCCTGGTCTGGAACTAGAGCCTCACACATTGGCACTAGAGTGTCACACTTTGGTACTTGAGCGTCACACTTTGGCACTAGAGCTTCACACTTTGACACTAGAGCGTCATACTTTGGCACTAGAGCTTCACACTTTGGCACCAGAGCGTTACACTTTGGCACTAGGGCTTCACACATTGGCACTAGAGCATCACACTTGAGAACTAGAGCATCACACTTTGGCACTAGAGCGTCACACATTGGCACTAGAGCATCACACGTTGGCTCTAGTGTTTTGAACTTTGGCACTAGAGCGTCACACTTTGGCACTAGGGCGTCACATTTCGACACAAGAGCTTAACACTTTGGCACTAGAGCTTCACACTTTGGCACTAGAGCTTCACACTTTAGCACTAGAGCATCGCACTTTGGCAATACAGCATCACTCTTTGGTACTAGAGCGTCACCCTTTGGCACAAGAGCGTCACACTTTGGAACTAGAGCTTCACACTTTGGCACTAGAGCATCACACTTTGGCATTAGAGCGTCACACGTTGGCAATAGAGCGTCACACTTTGGCACTATAGCGTCACACTCTGGCACTAGCGCTTCGCACTTTGGCACTAGAGCGTCACACTATGGCACTAGACCTTCACACTTTGGTACTAGAGCGTCACACTTTGGCAGTAGAGCTTCACACTTTGGCACTAGAGCATCACACTTTGGCACGGGAGAGTCACACATTGGCACTAGAGCGTCACACCTGGGCACTAGAGTTACGAACTTTGTTAAGTCTCTCCTATATATATTTTCCCTCTCTGAGTGGCCATGAGTGTGCAGGGCATGCTAGCACAGAGAGCGGAGGCAACGCACGGTGAGCGCACACGCCACCTGTGGCCTGGCGATACTCCCTCTTGTTTCACACGTGCCCGCTTCCCTCCTGGCAGCATCGCCCTAGCCCCATCTGGCAGTTTGCTGACTCGTGTGCTCTTCGCTTCTCTTGACTTCCGTTGTGACCTAGTTTAGGCTTATTTGTGAACGTGTGGTAGGTCTGACTGATATAGAATGGGTTTCAAACTCGGAGTGGGGCTTATGTGCTTGTTTGGACCTCGAGTGGGTTTCCCCCTCGAGTTGGTTGAGTGCCGGCGAGCTCCGCTCGCCGGCATGATGGGTGAGCTCGAATAGCGAGACTCACCTGACACCTCTCCTCCTTGTCGATGTGCTAGGTTTTGTGGGTCGCGCCATGGCCGCCCACCTTAACCCAACCCATACTTAGTCATTTCTGAACCAAATCGACTCATTCCTGTTGCATTCTGACCGTGATCAACATCTCATGGTATCAGAGCAACGATCGCGAGCTCAGATAGTGAAGGGAGTGAGGAAATGGCAAGATTGCGCGGCGGCCCTTCTAGGGATGCTGAAGTCCGCGTCAGCTTTCTGCGCCGTTGGAGCAGCTCCCAGCCGCCGAAAGGGTGCGCGAGGGGCAGCTAGGGCCACGCAGGGCCTCAGGGCAGCCAGAGAGACGCGCGGGGGTGCCAAGGGGACGTAGTCCGCTGAGGCACCTCAAGGAACCCGTCCGCGGACGGGAAGAGTGCCGGGGCGGCCCCCGCACACGGACAACTAGCAGCAGCAGCTGGAAAACCCTCCGACCTCTAGAGGGAGCAGGCTGGTAGGGCGCCCTACACCTAAGAGTGAAGGACGAGTGAAGGGAGACGGACCCGGCACGCACCATGAGTGCCGCGGGATCCGCCTCGGGAGGCAACCCCGCCTCCGGTGGCAGTCAACCTGCCGCCACTGTCACGTGGGAGGACCTTACCAAGGTCATGTCACAAAAAGACTTGACCCCGCCCCCGCTAGGCGCCCGTGATTTCCTAGCATGGAAGGATATCTTCCTTGCTTGGGCGGCGGAGCACAATCTAGAGGAGTTTTATCTCACCCCACCACCGGACGATGCTGACGACCGTGTGCTTCTACGTGCCTACAACGCCCTAGTACGGGCTCTTCCCGACGAGCAAGCCTGTGCCATACATCACCTCCGCTTCGGCGGTAAAGGGGAGGACCCCGCAAACCCACGCAGTGGCGCCCCTTGTCCGCACGAGGCGTGGCAGCACCTCGCCACCCGGCATGAGGAGAGGGGAATGGCGTTGGTGATTTCTCTTCGCGACAGGCTACGTCACCTCTATCCCAAACCAGGAGCACCCATAGCGGACTATTGGGACGCCGCCATGGACATCCGCCGTCGAATCCTAGGACTCGGCGCCCCTTGCTCCATACTGGAGTGGCTGGACCCAGTGCTTCTTCACTTGGGGGAGCCGTACAGAGAGTTTCGACGGAACCTGCTGAGACGACTGCGTGTTGCAGACGTCGAAAGCACGTACCTGTCTGAGGTCTCTGAGGAGCTTTGCCACTACGAAGACATACTTCGTCGTGAGGCACGAGAGGCAGAGGTACCAACGGCGAGTACATTTGTGCACCATGCCCCCTCAGAAAATCGCCCTAGCTCTGGGTCCACTGGCGGCCGGAGTGGTGGAGGTGGGAGAGGAGGTGGCAGCATGCAGTCAGGACGCGGACGCGGACGGGGTGCAGGGGGGGAGAACCTGAAACTAATGTGGTAAGGAGGGGCACTACTGGCGAGCGTGCCTCGAGCTTCTCCGCATTATGACTCCACCCTCACAGCAGCAGCAGCAGCAGCAGCAGTTCCTTCCGCCACAGCTTCATCCCCAGCCTCGACAGCAACTCCACACCCCGGCCTGGTCGACATATGCGCCAGGTGGGCCATCTGCACCTTCTCCCTTTGGTGCAGCCACCTTTGGGCCTCCCCTGCAGCAGTACCCAGTAGCATTCCCAGTGGAGCAGGGTCCTCCACCTGTGTACCAGGGGCCATACTACATACCACCCAACCCGACCGTTCCAGTGCCAGCACCGGCGTGGGCGCAGCGTGTCTACGCAGCGACGGATGAGGCACAGCAGCCCGGCCTGTACCACCAGTTGGCTGGACGACACCCATGGAGCTGCAGCCACCAGAGCCTACAGCC
Organism: Penium margaritaceum; assembly: GCA_023375785.1. Taxonomy (NCBI): domain Eukaryota; kingdom Viridiplantae; phylum Streptophyta; class Zygnematophyceae; order Desmidiales; family Peniaceae; genus Penium; species Penium margaritaceum. The sequence goes on from SZWC01004117.1 coordinate 69,834, forward strand.
ACTCAGCAGCCGGCAGGTCAGCGGCTGGGTCATACGCATGTCACCACTTCTCACACCCTCCCCATGCATGAATGGTTGTATGACACTGTTGCCTCGCATGACATGTCGCCGCATCGCCAGCTTTTTGCAACGCTGTATGGTGTGCATGATGTTGAGGGAGTTAAGACGGGGTCTGGGGAAATTCTGGCCGTGGAGGGTGTGGGGACGGTGGCACTTCAGGCACCAGGCGGGGTGGTATGGTTGACGGGTGTCTTGTTTGTGCCAAGTCTGAAAGTGAATCTGTTGTATGGGGGTCAGCTCGATCTTCAGTCCAGTGTGTCCACGGTCATGCAAAAGTAGCGATGCACGCTTTTTGATGTGAATGGTGCCCTGTTGGCTGATGGGCCACTTCATGCTGACATGCTCTACCGTCTGACACTCTTTCCCCTTATCCCCACGCACTCGCATCGCGCACAAGCACTTGTAGTGACAGCAACGGATGCAAAGCACACTGAACTACTGCACCGCCGTCTAGCGCACATCAACACAGAACTGATTGAAGATATGCTCAAACACACCACTGCACAGGGTCTGCATCCAGAGGACTGTNGTGTCCACCGTCATGCAAAAGCAGCGATGCACGCTTTTTGATGTGAATGGTGCCCTGTTGGCTGATGGGCCACTTCATGCTGACATGCTCTACCGTCTGACACTCTTTCCCCTTATCCCCACGCACTCGCATCGCGCACAAGCACTTGTAGTGACAGCAACGGATGCAAAGCACACTGAACTACTGCACCGCCGTCTAGCGCACATCAACACAGAACTGATTGAAGATATGCTCAAGCACACCACTGCACAGGTTCTGCATCCAGAGGACTGTCCTCATGGACTGAGAATGGACACGTGTCTTCACTGTCATGAAGGCAAGGCTCACAGACAAGTCTTCCCCAAGTCCGTCACAGACAGCAAGGCTCCGTTGGAGCTGGTACATGCGGGCCTGACTGGTCCCATGCCTATCTCCTCCGTCCAGTACGGGTCACAGTATATTATCACACTAACAGACGATTACAGTCCCTTTTGTTGGGCCTTTCTGCTTAAAACGAAGGCAGACGCCCAACAGGCAATCATCGAGTGGATTCCACTCGCTGAACGCCAGACAAAGTGCAAACTGTTGAAACTGCGTACAGACAGAGGAGGTGAATTCCTGGGTGTGTTGATTGCTGCCCTTAAAGCACAGGGCATCGAACATCAAACCACTGCACCGTATTCACCACAGCAGAACGGAGTGGCGGTGCGATGGCACCGTACTCTCGGTGATGCTCTGCGTACACTGCTGACAGAATCTGGTCTGTCTTTTGGCTTCTGGGAAGAAGCGGTCAAGTATATCACATGGGTATGGAACCGTGTTCCCCAGGGCCCACTGCCAAAGACTATGACACCTTGGGAACGATGGTTCAAGGAAAAGGCGGATCTTCGGCCCGCCAGGGTATGGGGTACAATGGCTTGCGTGTGGTTTGCTCCACCGCAGCGTGAACACAAGTTGAGTCCACGTGGTCACTGGTGTGTGTTTGTAGGGGTCTCGCATGCCTCTAAGGCATGGAGGTTCTGGGATCCCACGAGTCATTGCTTTCTTGAAAGCCGTGATGCTTCGTTCCTGGAACACATGCCCTATAAGCAATTTCACACCTTGAGGCATGCACCCAACATCACAGCATATGAGCACTACCCACACTACGTTAGTGTGCCTGTGTTTGTTCCCACCAAGGTGACCACAACGCCCACACAGACACAATAACCTGGTGGTCGGAATGAACCTATTCCCAAAGACCTTCTGACACCTACTGATCTGGCCAGCACAGAGTCGAGTGCTCCACAGTCACCACCTGGCCTGTCTCACCAACCTCCAAGTGACAGCCCTGAGAGGGTAGTGACACCTTCCCCAGAGCCCGTGCGACGTTCCCTTCAGGACATTCCACGGGTCAATTACAGACAGTTCTACTACACAGCTGGACCCACTACAACCAACTCCCCACCTGAGGAACCAGTGACGCTTACCAAAGCAAGGGGGTGCAAAGATGTGGCTGAATGGGAAAAGGCAATGGTAGCCGATATCAATGCTCTGCTCGAGCATGAAGTGTTTGAACTGGTCCCTCTGCCGCCCGGACGAACAGCTATCGATGTCAAGTGGGTATTCAAGTTCAAAAAGAATCTAGCTGGTCTGATTGAGAAGTACAAAGCACAATTGGTGGCCAAGGGTTTTCACCAAATCCCAGGCCAAGACTTCACAGACACCTACGCACCAGTAGGCAAGTACAGCACAAGTCGTGCACTGCTGGGTCTCGCAGCTCACGAAGACTGGGAGATTCATCAATTGGATGTCAAAAACGCTTTTCTCAACGGTCCCCTTGATGAAGAACTTTATGTCAAACAGCCAGAAGGGTTTGAGGACGGAACGGATCGTGTGTGGCTGCTGCTCAAAACCCTCTATGGCCTAAAGCAAGCACCCAGGTCTTGGAACAAGGAAATCAGTCACACAATAGAGACAGGGGGCTTCATCCAAAGCGTGTGTGATCCCTCACTCTTTCTTCTATGGGAGGCCTACACACCTGTTGCTATCCTGGTCTACGTAGATGACCTCCTTATCTTGTCTCCATCTCTCCCACTCATCACACGCACCAAGGCACTGCTCACTGAGCACTACAGCATGACAGACCTGGGTGAAGCACATAACTTTTTTGGCATGACAATCACCCGAGACAGAGCCACACGCACACTCACTTTGCATCAAGGACGTTTTCTCGCGCATCTCACTGCACGCTTCCAACATCTTGTCCAGCACTTACCACGTCAGCATTCGCCCATGAGTCGTGATGTCTATGCTCACCTACTGGATGCGCACACCACGGACTACGGACCGGACAGCGATCCCACACTGTACAGACAGATCACTGGCAGTCTTTCATATCTGGCCTCAACCACACGTCCAAACATCTCATGTGCAGTCAATGTATTAGCCCAATTCAGTCAACAGCCACGCAGCACGCATCTCAAAGCCTTGCTGAAACTGCTGCGCTATGTCCTGGACACTGCTATGATTGGTCTCGTCTTTGCCCCCACTACAAATCCACTGCTGGATGGCTTTTGTGACAGTGATTATGCGTGTGACCAGCGGGCTCGGAGTCGGGGAGGGTATGTCTTTCGGGTGTGGGGTACGGCTGTGTCGTGGCGAAGTGCAAAACAATCGTGTGTGGCTCGCATTGTAGCGGAAGCTGAGTACATGGCACTGGGAGAGGCGGCTTGTGAGGGAATCTGGTTGGCACGACTGCTTGAGGAATTGGGAATGCATGTGCTTGCAGTCTCGCTGCATAGCGACAGCTCCGCCGCGCGCCGCATTACAGCGAATGATGGTGTATTGCATCCACGCACCAAGCACATCAGCGTAGAACATCATTTCGTTTGTGAAGCTGTCAAAGCAGGGGCAGTGCAAGTATGCCCCATCAAGGGTGTTGACCAGCTTGCCGATTTCGTGACCAAGGCGCTTCCCTCTCCCACACTCCATCCTGAACTCAAAGAGATTGGCTGCGCATCTGCGACACTCATGTCCAAGGGGGCGTGTTAAGGCTCTCATGTATATATTTTCCCTCTCTGAGTGGCCATGAGTGTGCAGGGCATGCTAGCACAGAGAGCGGAGGCGACGCACAGTGAGCGCACATGCCACCAGAGGCCTGGCGATACTCCCGCCGGTTTCACACGTGCCCGCTTCCCTCCTGGCAGCATCACCCTAGCCCCATCTGGCAGTTTGCTGACTCGTGTGCTCTTCGCTTCTCTTGACTTCCGTTGTGACCTAGTTTAGGCTTATTTGTGAACCTGTGGTAGGTCTGACTGATATAGTTTAGGTTTCAAACTCCGAGTGGGGCTTATGTGCTTGTTTGGACCTCGAGTGGGTTTCCCCCTCGAGTTGGTTGTGCCGGCGAGCTCCGCTCGCCGGCGTGACGGGTGAGCTCGAATAGCGAGACTCACCCGACACCTCTCCTCCTCGTCGATGTGCTAGGTGTTGTGGGTCGCGCCATGGCCGCCCACCTTAACCCAACCCATACTTAGTCATTTCTGAACCAAATCGACTCATTCCTATTGCATTCTGACCGTGATCAACATCTCAAACTTTGGCACTAGAACGTCACACTTTGGCACTAGAGCATCACACTTTGGCACTAGAACCTCACACTTTGGCACTTGAGTTTCGAGCTTTAGCAGTAGAGCGTCACACTTTGGCACTAGAGCGTCACACTTTTGCAATAGAGTGTTGCACTTTGGAACTAAAGCGCCACACTTTGGTACTAGAGCGTCACACTTTGGTACTAGAGCATCACACTTTGGCACTAGAGCGTCACACTTTGGCACCTGAGATTCACACTTTGGCGCAAGAGCGTCACACTTTGACACTAGAGTGTAACACTTTGGCAGTAGAGCGTCACACTTTGGCACTAGAGCTTCAAACTTTGGCACAAGAGCATCAGACTTTGGCACTACAGCATCACACTTTGGCACTAGAGCATCACACTTTGGCACTAAAGTATCACACTTTGGCACTAGAGTTTCAAACTTTGGCACTAGAGCCTCGCACTTTGGCACTAGAGCCTCACACTTTGGCACTAGAGCGTCGCACTTTGGCACTATAGCGTCACATCACACTTTGGCACTAGAGCGTCGCACTTTGGTACTAGAGCGTCATACTTTGGTACTAGAGCGTCACACCTTGGCGCTAGCGCTTCACACTTTCGCACTAGAGCATCACACAATGGCACTCGACCTTCACACTTTGGCACTAGAGCGTCACACTTGGGCACTAGAGCGTCACACTTTGGCACTAGATCGTCACACTTGGGCACTAGAGCGTCACAATTCGGCACTAGAGCGTCACACTTTGGTACAAGAGCATCACACTTTGGCACTTGAGCATCAAACCTTGGCACTAGAGCTTCACACCTTGGCACCAGCGTGTCAAACTTTGGAACTAGAGTTCCACACTTTGGCACTAGAGCATCACACTTTGACACTAGAGCGTTACACATTGGTACTAGAGCATCACACTTTGGCATTAGAGTTTCACACTTTGGCACTAGGGCGTCACTTCTTGGAAGTAGAGCGTCACACTTTGGCACTGTAGTGTCACACTTTGGCACTAGAGCGTCACACTTTGGCACTAGAGTCTCTAATTTTGGCACTAGAGAGTCACATTCTGGCACTAGAGAGTCACACTTTGGCAATAGAGTGTCGCACTTTGGCACTAGAGCTTCACACTTTCGTAATAGAGTGTCATACTTTGGCACTAGAGCATCACAGTTTGGCACTAGAGATTCACACTTTGGCACTAGAGCGTCACACATTGGCACTAGAACGTCACACTTTGGCACAAGAGCGTAACAATTTGGCACTAGAGAATCACAGATTGGCACTAGACCTCCACACTTTGGCACTAGAGCGTCACACGTTGGCACTAGAGCGCCACACTTTTGCACTAGAGCGTAACACTTTGGCCCTAGAGCTTCATACTTTGGTACTAGATCGTCACACTTTGGCACTAGAGCGTCCTACTTTGGCACTAGAGCGTCACACTTTGGCACTATAGCGTCACACTTTGGCACTAGGGCGTCATAATTTGGCACTAGAGCGTCAGACTTTGGCACTATAGTGTCACAATGTGGCACTAGACCTTCACACTTTGGCACTTGAGCGTCACACTTGGGCACTAGCGTGTCACACTTTTGCACTAGAGCTTCAAACTTTGGCACTAGAGCGTCAGACTTTGGTACTACAACATCATTCTTCGGCAGAAGAGCGTCAGACTTTGGCACTAGAGTATCACACCTTGGCACTAGAGTTTCAAACATTGGCACTAGAGCGTCATACTTTGGCACTAGAGCGTCACACTTTGGCACTAAAGCATCACACTTTGGCACTAGAGCGTTGTACTTTGGTACTAGAGCTTCACACTTTGGCACTAGAGCGTCACACTTTGGCACTAGCGCTTCACACTTTAGCACTAGAGCGTCACACAGTGGCACTATACCTTCACACATTGGCACTAGAGCGTCACACTTGGACACTAGAGCGACACGCTTTAGCACTAGAGCGTCACACTTTTTGACTAGAGCGTCAGACTTTGGCACTAGGGCGTCACACGTTAGCACTAGAGCTTCACACCTTGACACTCGAGCATCACACTTTGGCACAATAGCATAACACTTTGGCATTTGAGCATCACACTTTGGCACTAGAGGTTCACACTTTGGCACTAGAGTTCCAAACCTTGGCACTACAGCGTCACACGTTGACACTAGAGCGTCACACATTGGAACTAGAGCTTCACACTTTGGCACTAGAGCTTCACACTTTGGCACTAGAGCGTCCCTCCTTGGAACTAGAGCATCACACTTTGGCACTAGAGTCTCAAACTTAGGCACCAGAGACACACATTTTGACACTAGAGAGTCACACTTTGGCAATAGAGTGTCACACTTTGGAACTAGAGCATCACACTTTGGCACTACAGCGTTACACTTGGCACTATAGATTCACACTTTGCAAGAGTGTGACACTCTAGTGCCAAAGTGTGACACTCTAGTGCCAAAGTTCAAAAATCTAGTGTCAAAGTGTGAGGCTCTAGTGCCAAAGTGTGACGCTCAAGTGCCAAAGTGTGACCCTGTAGTGCCAGCGTGTGACGCTCTAGTGCCAAATTGTTACACTATAGTTCCAAAGTGTGGATCTCTATTGCCAAAGTGTGACGCTCTAGTGCCAAAGTGTGACAATCTAGTGCCAAAGTGTGACGTTCTAGTACCAAGGTGTGAAGGTCTAGTGCCAAAGTGTGATGCTCTAGTGCCAAACGTGTGACGCTCTAGTGCCAAAGTGTGATGCTCTAGTGCCAAAGTGTGACGCTCTAATGCCAACGTTTGGAGCTCTAGTGCCAAAGTGTGACGCTCTAGTGCCAAAGTGTGACAATCTAGTGCCAAAGTGTGACGTTCTAGTACCAAGGTGTGAAGGTCTAGTGCCAAAGTGTGATGCTCTAGTGCCAAACGTGTGACGCTCTAGTGCCAAAGTGTGATGCTCTAGTGCCAAAGTGTGACGCTCTAATGCCAACGTTTGGAGCTCTAGTGCCAAAGTGTGACGCTCTAGTGCCAAAGTATGACAGTGTAGTGCCAAAGTGTGACGCTGTAGTGCCAAAGTGTGGATTTCTAGTGCCAAAGTGTGATGCTCTTGTGCCAAAGTGTAACGCTCTAGTGCCAAAGTGTGACGATGTAGTGCCAAAGTCTGACGCTCTAGTGCCAATAGCATTGGCACTAGAGCGTCAGACTTTGGCACTATGGATTCACACTTTGCTACAAGAGCATCACACTTTGGTACTACAGTGTAACAATTTGGCACTAGAGCATCACACGTTGGCACTAGAGTGCCACACTTTGGCACTTGAGGGTCACAATTTGGCACTAGAGCCTCACACTTTGGCACTAGAATTTCGAACTTTGGCACTAGAGCATCACACTTTGGCACTAGAGCGTCACACTCTTGCAAAAGAGTGTGGCATCTTGGAATTAGAGCGTCACACTTTGGCACTAGAGCGTCACACTTTGGTAGTAGAGCGTCACACTTTGGCACTAGATCGTCACACTTTGGCACTAGAAATTCACACTTCGGCACAAGAGCTCACTAGAGTGTAACAATTTGGCACTAGAGCGTCACACTTTGGCACTAGAGTGTCAGACTTTGGCACTACAGCGTCACACTTTGGAACTAGAGCGTCACACTCTGACACTAGAGCATCACACTTTAACACTAGAGTTTCAAACTTTGGCACTAGAGCCTCGCACTTCGGCACTGGAGCATCACATTTTGGCACTAGAGCGTCACACTTTGGCACTAGATCATCACACTTTGGCACTAGAGCGTCACACGTTGGCACTAGAGCGTCATACTTTGCCATTAGAGCATCACAATTTGGAACTAGAGCGTCACACTTTGGCACTAGCGCTTCAGACTTTGGCACTAGAGCGTCACACTGTGGCACTAGATCTTCCCACTTTGGCACTGGAGCGTCACACTTGGGTACAAGAGCTTCACACTTTGGCACTAGAGCGTCACACTTTTGGCACAGGATAGTCATACTTTGGCAATAGAGCGTCATACTTTCGTACTAGAGCGTCACACTTGGGCACTAGATTTCGAACTTTGGCACTAGAGCGTCACACTTTGGCACTAGAGCGTCACACATTGGCAGTAGAGCGTCACACCTTGGCACTAGAGTGTCACACTTTGGCACTAGAGCATCCCACTTTGGCACTAGAGCACCACACTTTGGCACTTTAGCGTCACACTTTGGAACTACAGCATCAGACTTTGGCACTAGAGTGTCACACTTTCGAACTAGAGCTCCAAACATTGGCACTAGAGCGTCACACTTTGGCACTAGAGCTTCACACTTCGGCACTCGAGCGTCACACTTTTGCATTAGACCATCACACTTTGGCACTAGAACATCAGACTTTGGCACTAGAGCTTCACACCTTGGCACTAGAGCGTCCCACTTTGGCACTTGAGTTCCACACGTTGGAACTAGAGCGTCACACTTTGACACTAGAGCGTCACACTTTGGCACTAGAGCGTCACTCCTTGGAAGTAGAGCGTCACACTTTGGCACTCGAGTGTCACACTTTGGAACTAGAGCGTCACACTTTGACACTGGAGTTTAAACCTTTGGCACTAGAGCGTCAGTGTGCCACTAGAGCGTCACACTTTGGCACTAGACTGTCACACTTTGGCACTAGAGCGTCACACTTTGGCACTAGAGCTCCAAACATTGGCATTACAGCATCACAATTTGGCACAAGAGTGTCACACTTTGGCACTAGAGCGTCACACTTTGGCACTAGAGCCTTGCACTTTGGCACTAGAGTGTCACACTTTGGAAATAGAGCGTCACACTTTGGCACTAGAGCGTCACACTTTGGTACTAGAGCATCACAGTTTGGCACTAGAGCGTCACACTTTGGCACTAGAGATTCGCACTTTGGCACTGGAGCGTCACACTTTGGCACTAGAGCGTCACACTTTAGCACTAGAGCATTACGCTTGGGCACTAGAGTTTTGAACTTTGGCACTAGAGCGTCACACTTTGGCACCAGAGTGTCACACTTTGCCACTAGAGCATCACACTTTGGCACTAGAGTGTCACACTTTGGCACTAGAGCATCACACTTTGGCACTAGGGATCAACACTTTGGCACAAGGGTGTCACACTTTGGCACTAGAGCGTCCCATTTTGGCAGTACAGCGTCACATTTTGGCACTAGAGCGTCATAATTTGGCACTAGAGCTCCAAAACGTTGGCATTAGAGCGTCACACTTTAGCACATGCGCGTCACACTTTGGCACTAGAGTGTCACACATTTGGCACTAGAGCATCACACGTTTGCACTAGACCTTCACAAGTTGGCACTATAACATCACACTTTGGCACTAGAGCGTCACACTTTGGCACTTGAGCGTCACACTTTGGCATTAGAGATTCACACTTTGGCACTATAGCGTCATACTTTGGCACTAGAGCTTCACACTTTGGCACCAGAGTGTTACACTTTGGCACTAGAGCTTCACACTTTGGCAATAGAGTGTCGCACTTTGGAACTAGAGCGTCACATTTTGGCACTAGTGCGTCACACTTTAATACTAGCGCGTCACACTTTGGCACTACAGCATCACACTTTGGCACTAGAGATTCACACTTTGGCACTAGAGCGTCACACTTTGGCACTAGAGTGTCACACTTTGGAAATAGAGCGTCACACTTTGGCATTAGAGCGTCAGACTTTGGCACTACATCGTCACACTCTGGCACTAGAGCGTCACACTTTGGCACTAGAGCATCATACTTTGGTACTAGAGCTCCACACTTTGGCACTAAAGCGCCACACTTTGGCACTACAGCGTCAAACTTTGGCACTAGAGCATCACACTTTGGCACTAGAGCTCCAAACGTTGGCATTAGAGCGTCACACTTTGGCACTAGAGCATCACACTTTGGCACTAGAGCGTCACACGTTTGGCACTAGAGCATCACACTTTGGCACTAGAGC
>SZWC01004117.1:90234-114419 GCA_023375785.1 Penium margaritaceum
ACCATAGGCACAGGCGCAGGTACCCTAGGCACAGGCGCAGGTACCCTAGGCACAGTCGCAGGTACCCTGGGCACAGGCGAAGGTACCCTAGGCACATGCGCAGGTACCCTGGGCACAGGCGAAGGTACCCTAGGCACCCTGGGCACAGGCGAAGGTACCCTGGGCACAGGCGAAGGTACCCGGGGCACAGGCGAAAGGTACCCTAGGCACAAGCGAAGGTACCCTAGGCACAGGGGCAGGTACCCTAGGCACAGGTGCAGGTACCCTAGGCACAGGCGTAGGTAACCTGGGCACAGGCGCAGGTACACTAGACACAGGCGCAGGTACCTTCGGTCTAGTGCCACTGTGTGACGCTCTAGTTCCAAAGTGTGAAGCGCCAGTGCCAAAGTGTGACGCTCTATTGCCAAAGTGTGACGCTCTAGTGCCAAAGTGTGACGCTCTAGTGCCAAAGTGTGACGCTTTAGTGCCAAAGTGTGATGCTCTAGTGCCAAATTGTTACACTCTAGTGCCAAAGTGTGATTCTCTTGTGCCAAAGTGAGAATCTCTAGTGCCAAAGTGTGATGCTCTAGTACCAAATTGTGACGCTCTAGTACAAAGTGTGACGCTCTAGTGCCAAAGTGTGACGCTCTAGTTCTAAAGTGCGACACTCTATTGCAATAGTGTGAAACTCTAGTGCCAAAGTGTGACGCTCTAGAGCCAAATTTTGAAACTCTAGTGCCAAAGTGTGAGGCTCTAGTGACAAAGTGTGATGATCAAGTGCCGAAGTGTGACGCTCTAGTACCAAAGTGTGAAGGTCTAGTGCCACAGTGTGACGCTCTAGTGCGAAAGTGTGAAGCGCCAATGCCAAAGTGTGACGCTCTATTGCCAATGTGGAATGCTGTAGTGCCAAAGTGTGACGCTCTAGTGCCAAATTGTGACGCTCTAGTGCCAAAGTGTGACGCTCTAGTCCCAAAGTGTCACGCTCTTGTGCCAAAGGGTGATGCTGTAGTGCCCAAATGTGACGCTCTAGTGCCAAAGTGTGATGCTCTATTGCCAAAGTGTGACGCTCCAGTGCCAAACGTGTGAAGCTCTGGTGCCAAAGTGTGAAGCTCTTGTGTCAAAGTGTGACGCTCTAGTGCTAAAGTGTGACGCTCTAGTGCCAAAGTTCAAAATTCGAGTGCCAACGTATGATGCTCTAGTGCCAATGTGTGACGCATTAGTGCCAAAGTGTGACGCTCTAGTTCCAAAGTACGACGCTCTAGTGCCAAAGTGTGAAGCTCTAGTGCCAAAGTGTAACGCTGTGGTGCCAAAGTGTGAAGCTCTAGTGCCAAAGTATGACGATCTAGTGCCAAAGTTTAAAGCTCTAGTGCCAAAGTGTGACGCTCTAGTGCCAAAGTGGGACGCTCTAGTGCAAAAGTGTGATGATCTAGTACCAAAATATGAAGCTCTAGTGCCAAAGTGTGACGCGCTAGTGCCAAAGTGTGACAATCTAGTGCCAAAGTGTGATGTGCTAGTGCCAAAGTGTGAAGGTCTAGTGCCAAAGTGTGATGCTCTAGTGCCAAACGTGTGATGCTCTAGTGCCAAAGTGTGATGCTCTAGTGCCAAAGTGTGACGCTTTAATGCCAACGTTTCGAGCTCTAATGCCAACGTGTGACGCTCTAGTGCCAAAGTGTGACGCGGTAGTGCCAAAGTGTGACGCTCTAGTGCCAAAGTGTGGAGCTCTAGTGCCAAAGTGTGATGCTCTAGTGCCAAAGTGTGACGCTCTAGTGCCAAAGTGTGACGATGTATTGCCAACGTCTGACGCTCTAGTGCCAAAGTTTGAAGCTCTAGTGCCAACGTTTGAAGCTCTAGTGCCAAAGTGTGACACTCTAGTGCCAACGTGTGATGCCCTAGTGCCAAATTGTGAATCTCTAGTGCCAAAGTGTGATGCTCTAGTACCAAAGTGTGACGATTTAGTACCAAAGTGTGACGCTCTAGTGCCAAACTGTGACGCTCTAGTTCCAAAGTGCGACACTCTATTGCCAAAATGTTAACCTCTAGTGCCAAAGTGTATTGCTCTGGTGCCAAAGTGTGAAGCTCTAGTGCCAACGTATGACGCTCTAGTGCAAAAGTGTGAAGCTCTAGTGCCAAAGTGTAACGCTCAAGTGCCAAAGTGTGACGTTCCAGTATCAAAGTGTGAATTTCTAGTGCAAAAGTGTGATGCTCTAGTGCTGAACGTGTGACGCTCTAGTGCCAACATGTGACGTTCTAGTGCTAAAGTGTGACGCTCTAATGCCAACATTTGGAGCTCTAGTGGCAAAGTATGATGCTCTAGTGCCAAAGTGTGACGCTGTAGTGCCAAAATGTGACGCTCTAGAGCCAACGTGTAATGCTCTAGTGCCAAAGTGTGACGCTCTAGTGCCAAAGTGTGACACTCTAGTGGCAAAGTGTGACGCTCTAGTGCCAAAATGTGACGCTCTAGTTCCAAAGTGTGACACTCTAGTGCCAAAGTGTGAGGTTCTAGTGCCAAATTGTGATGTCTAGTGCCAATGTGTGACACTCTAGTGCCAAATTGTGATGCTCTAATGCCAATGTTTGGAGCTCTAGTGCCAATGTGTGACACTCTAGTGCCAAAGTGTGACACTCTAGTGCCAAAGTGTGACGCTCTAATGCCAAAGTGTGAATCTCTAGTGCCAACATGTGATGCTCTAGTGCCAAAGTGTGACGCTATAGTACCAAAGTGTGACGCTCTAGTGCCAAAGTGTGACGCTCTAGTTCCAAAGTGCGACACTCTATTGCCAAAGTGTGACGCTCTAGCGGCACACTGACGCTCTAGTGCCAAAGGTTGAAACTCTAGTGTCAAAGTGTGATGCTCTAGTGCCAAAGTGTGACACTCAAGTGCCAAAGTGTGACGCTCTACTTCCAAGGAGTGACGCTCTAGTGCCAAAGTGTGAAGCTCTAGTGTCAAATTGTGACGCTCTAGTGCGAAAGTGTGACGCTCTAGTGTCAAAGTGTGACGCTCTGGTGCCAAAGTATGGAACTCAAGTGCCAAAGTGTGACGCTCTAGTGCCAAGGTGTGAAGCTCTAGTGCCAAAGTGTGATGCTCTAGTGCCAAAGTGTGATGGTCTAATGCAAAAGTGTGACGCTCGAGTGCCGAATTGTGAAGCTGTAGTGCCAAAATGTGACGCTCTAGTGCCAACGTTTTGAGCTCTAGTTCCAAAGTGTGACGCTCTAGTGCCAAAGTGTGACGTTGTAGTGCCAAAGTGTGACGCTATAGTGCCAAAGGTTGGAGCTCTAGTGCCAAAGTGTGATGCTCTAGTGCCAAAGTGTGATGCTCTAGTGCCAAAGTGTGACGCTCTAGTGCCAAAGTGTGACGCTCTAGTGCCAAACTGTTAAGCTCTAGTGCCAAAGTTCGAAATCTAGTGCCCAAGTGTGACGCTCTAGTATGAAAGTGTGACGCTCTATTTCAAAAGTGTGACCCTCCTGTGCCAAAGTGTGACGCTCTAGTGCCAAAGTGTGAAGCTCTAGTACCCAAGTGTGACGCGCGAGTGCCGAAGTGTGAAGGTCTAGTGCCACAGTGTGACGCTCTAGTGCCAAAGAGTGAAGCTCTAGTGCCAAAGAGTAACGCTCTAGTACCAAATTGTGACACTCTAATGCTAAAGTGTGACGCTCTAGTGCTAAAGTGTGACTCTCTAGTGCCAATGTGTGACGCTCTAGTGCCAAAATGTGATGCTCTAGTGCTGAAGTGTGAGGCTCTAGTGCCAAAGTTTGAAACTCTAGTGCCAAAGTGTGATGCTCTAGTGCCAGAGTGTGACGCTCTAGTTCCAAAGTGTTACTCTGTAGTGCCAAAGTCTGACACTCTAGTGCCAAAGTTTGAAGCTCTAGTGCCAAAGTGTGACGCTCTAGTGCCAAATTGTTACACTATGGTGCCAAAGTGTGACGCTCTTGTGCCAAAGTGTGAATCTCTAGTGCCAAAGTGTGACGCTCTAGTGCCAAAGTGTGACGCTCTACTACCAAAGTGTGACGCTTTAGAGCCAAAGTGTGACGCTCTAGTTCCAAAGTACCACACTCTTTTGCAATAGTGTGACGCTCTAGTGCCAAAGTGTGACGCTCTAGTGCCAAAGTTCGAAACTCTAGTGCCAAATTGTGAGGCTCTAGTGCCAAAGTGTGACGCTCAAGTGCCAAATTGTGACGCTCTAGTACCATAGTGTGAAGGTCTAGTGCCACCGTGTGACGTTCTAGTGCCAGAGTGTGAAGCGCCAATACCAAAGTGTGACGCTCTATTGCCAATGTGTGACGCTCCAGTGCCAAAGTGTGACGCTCTAGTGCCAAAGTGTGACGCTCTAGTGCCAAGTGTGATGCTCTAGTCCCAAAGTGTGACGCTCTAGTGCCCAAGTGTGATGCTCTAGTGCCAAAGTGTGATGCTCTAATGCCAAAGTGTGACGCTCTAGTACCAATTTGTGAAGCTCTAGTGCCAAAGTGTGAAGCTCTTGTGTCAAAGTGTGACGATCTAGTGCCAAAGTGTGACGTTTTAGTGCCAATGTTCAAAACTCTAGTGCCAACATGTGATGCTCTAGTGTCAATGTGTGTTGCTGTAGTGCCAAAGTGTGACGCTCTAGTTCCAAAGTGTGACGCTCTAGTGCCAAAGTGTGAAGCTCTAGTGCCAAAGTGTAACGCTCTGGTGCCAAAGTGTGAAGCTCTAGTGCCAAAGAATGATGCTCTAGTACCAAAGTTTGAAGCTCTAGTGCCAAAGTGTGACGCTCAAGTGCCAAAATGGGACGCTCTAGTGCCAATGTGTGACGCTCTAGTGTCAATGTGGGACGCTCTAGTGCTAAAGTATGATGCTCTAGTACCAAACTATGAATCTCTAGTGCCAAAGTGTGACGCTCTAGTGCCAAAGTGTCACAACCTAGTGCCAAGGTGTGACGTTCTAGTACCAAAGTGTGAAGGTCTAGTGCCAAAGTGTGATGCTATAGTGCCAAACGTGTGACGCTCTAGTGCCAAAGTGTGATGCTCTAGTGCCAACGTGTGACGCTCTAATGCCAACGTTTGGAGCTCTAGTGCCAACATTTGACGCTTTAGTGCCAAAGTGTGACGATGTAGTGCCAAAGTGTGACGCTCTAGTGCCAAAGTGTGGAGCTCTAGTGCCAAAGTGTGATGATCTAGTGCCAAAGTGTGACGCTCTAGAACCAAAGTGTGACAATATAGTGCCAAAGTCTGACGCTCTAGTGCCAAAGTTTGAAGCTCTAGTGCCAACGTGTGACACTCTAGTGCCAAAGTGTGACACTCTAGTGCCAAAGTGTGACGTTCTAGTGCCAAAGTGTGAATCTTTAGTGCCAAAGAGTGATGCTCTAGTACCAAAGTGTGACACTCTAGTACCAAAGTGTAACGCTCTAGTGCCAAAATGTGACGCTCTAGTTCGAAAGTGTGACACTCTATTGCCAAAGTGTGAAGCTCTAGTGCCAAAGTGTAACGCTCTGGTGCCAATGTGTGAAGCTCTAGTGCCAAAGTGTGACGCTCTAGTACGAAAGTTTGACGCTCTAGTGCCAAAGTGTGACGCTCTAGTTCCAAAGTGTGACACTATATTGCCAAAGTGTGACCCTCTAGTACCAAAGTGTGATGCTCTAGTGCCAAAGTTTGAAACTCTAGCGCCAAAGTGTGACGCTCTAGTGCCAAAGTGTGACGCTCGAGTGCCAAAGTGTGACGTTCTAGTTCCAAAGTGTGACGCTCTAGTACCAAAGTGGGACGCTCTAGTTTCAAAGTGTGAAGATCTAGTGCCAAAGTGTGCTGCTTAAGTGCCAAAGTGCGACCCTCTAGTGCTAAAGTGTGACGCTCTAGTGCCAAAGTGGGGCGCTCTAGTGCAAGTGTGACGCTCTAGTGCCGAAGTATGACGCTCTAGTGTCAAAGTGTGACGCTCTAGTGCCAAAGTGTGGAACTCAAGTGCCAAAGTATGACGTTCTAGTGCCAAGGTGTGAGGCTCTAGTGCCAAAGTGCGAAGCTCTAGTGCCAAAGTGTGATGGTCTAATGAAAAAGTGTGACGCTCGAGTGCCGAAGTGTGAAGCTCTAGTGCCAAAGTGTGACGCTCTAGTGCTAACGTTTGGAGCTCTAGTTCCAAAGTGTGACACTCTAGTGCCAATGTGTGATGCTGTAGTGCCAAAGTGTGGAGCTCTAGTGCCAAAGTGTGATGCTCTAGTGCCAAAATGTGAAGCTCTAGTGCCAAAGTGTGATGCTCAAGTGCCAAACTGTGACACTCTAGTGCCAAAGTGTGATGCTCTAGTAGGAAAGTGGGACGCTCTAGTGCTAAAGTGTGATGCTCTAGTACCAAAATATGAAGCTCTAGTGCCAAAGTTTGACGATCTAGTGCAAAAGTGTGACAATCTAGTGCCAAAGTGTGATTTTCTAGTGCCAAAGTGTGAAGGTCTAGTGCCAAAGTGTGATGCTCTAATGCCAAACGCGTGTCGCTCTAGTGCCAAAGTGTGATGCTCTAGTGTCAAAGTGTGACGCTCCAATGCCAACGTTTGGAGCTGTAGTGCCAAAGTGTGACGCTCTAGTGCCAAAGTATGACGTTGAAGTTCCAAAGTGTGACCTTCTAGTGCCAAAGTGTGGAGCTTTAGTGCCAAAGTGTGATGCTCTAGTGCCAAAGTGTGATGCTCTAGTGCCAACATGTGACAATATAGTGCCAAAGTCTGACGCTCTAGTGCCAAAGTTTGAAGCTCTAGTGCCAAAGTGTGATGCTCTAGTGCCAAAGTGTGACACTCTAGTGCCAAAGTGTGACGCTCTACTGCCAAAGTGTGAATCTCTAGTACCACAGTGTGATGCTCTGGTACCAAAGTGTGACGTTCTAGTACCAAATTGTGACGCTCTAGTGCCAAAATGTGACGCTCTAGTTCCAAAGTGCGACACTCTATTGCCAAAGTGTGAAGCTCTAGCGCCAAAGTGTAACGCTCTGGTGCCAAAGTGTGAAGCTCTAGTGCCAAAGTAGGATGCTCAAGTGCCAAAGTGTGAAGCTCTATTGCCAACGATTGACGCTCAAGTGCCAAAGTGTGATGCTCTAGTGCTATAGTGTGACGTTCTAGTGCCAAAGTGTGAAGTTCTAGTGCAAAAGTATGATGCTCTAGTGCCAAACGTGTGAGGCTCTAGTGCCAATGTATGACGCTGTAGTGCCAAAGTGTGACGCTCTAATGCCAACGTTTAGAGCTCTAGTGCCAAAGTGTAACGCTCTAGTGCCAAAGTGTGATATTCTAGTGCCAAAGTGTGAAGGTCTAGTGCAAAAGTGTGATGCTCTAGTGCCAAAGTGTGACGCTCTAGTGCCAAAGTGTGACGCTCTAGTGGCAAAGTGTGATGCTCTAGTGCCAACGTTCAAAACTCTAGTGCCCAAGGGTGACGCTCTAGTGCAAAAGTGTGACGCTCTAGTGCAAAAGTGTGACTCTCCCGTGCCAAAGTGTGACGCTCTAGTGACAAAGCGTGAAGCTCTAGTGCCAAAGTGTGAAGCTCTAGTGCCACAGTGTGACGCTCTAGTGCCAAAGTGTGACGCTTTAGTACCAAAGTTTGACACTCTAGTGCCAAAGTGTGACGCTCTAGTTCCAAAGTGTGACACTATATTGCCAATGTGTGACCCTCTAGTACCAAAGCGTGACGCTCTAGTGCCAAAGTCTGAAACTCTAGTGCCAAAGTGTGACGCTCTAGTGCCAAAGTGTGACACTCGAGTGCCAAAGTGTGACGTTCCAGTTCCAAAGTGTGACGCTCTAGTACCAAAGTGGGACGCTCTAGTTTCAAAGTGTGAAGATCTAGTGCCAAAGTGTGCTGCTCAAGTGCCAAAGTGTGACCCTCTAGTGCTAAAGTGTGACGCTCTAGTGCCAAAGTGGGGTGCTCTAGTGCAAGTGTGATGCTCTAGTGCCGATGTGTGACGCTCTAGTGTCAAAGTGTGACACTCTAGTGCCAAAGTGTGGAACTCAAGTGCCAAAGTGTGACACTCTAGTGCCAAGGTGTGAGGCTATAGTGCCAAAGTGCGAAGCTCTAGTGCCAAAGTGTGATGGTCTAATGAAAAAGTGTGATGCTCGAGTGCCGAAATGTGAAGCTCTAGTGCCAAAGTGTGACGCTCTAGTGCTAACGTTTAGAGCTCTAGTTCCAAAGTATAACGCTCTAGTGCCAATGTGTGATGCTGTAGTGCCAAAGTGTGACGCTATTGTGCCAAAGTGTGGAGCTCTAGTGCCAAAATGTGATGCTCTAGTGCCAAAATGTGATGCTCTAGTGCCAAAGTGTGACGCTCCAGTGCAAAAGTGTGTTGCTCTAATGCCAAAGTGTGACGCTCTAGTGCAAACGTTCGGAGCTCTAGTTCCAAAGTGTGACGCTCTAGTGCCAAAGTGTGATGCTCTAGTGCCAAAGTGTGACGCTCTAGTGCCAAAGTGTGACGCTCTAGTACGAAAGTGTGACGTTATAGTGCAAAGTGTGACGCTCTAGTGCCAAAGTGTGAAGCGCTAGTGCCAAAGCGTGACGCTCTAGTGCCAAATTGTGACGCTCTAATGCCAAAGTGTGACGCTCTAGTGCCAAAGTGTGACGCTCTAGTGCCGAAGTGTGAGGCTCTAGTGCCAAAATCTAAAACTCTAGTGCCAAAGTGTGATGCTCTAGTGCCAGCTTGTGACGCTCTAGTTCCAATGTGTGACACTGTAGTACCAAAGTCTCACACTCTAGTGTCAAAGATGAAGCTCTAGTGCCAAAATGTGACGTTCTACTGCCAGATTGCTACACTCTAGTGCCAAAATGTGACGCTCTTGTGCCAAAAGTGTGAATCTCTATTGCCCAAGTGTGACGCTCTAGTGCCAAAGTGTGACGCTCTACTACCAAAGTGTGACGTTCTACTGCCAAAGTGTGACGCGCTAGTGCCAAAGTGCGACACTCTATTGCAAGAGTGTGACACTCTAGTGCCGAAGTGTGACGCTCTAGTGCCAAAGTTCGAAACTCTATTTCCAAAGCCTGAGGCTCTGGTGCCAAAGTGTGACGCTCAAGTGCCAAAGTGTGACGCTCTAGTACCAAAGTGTGAAGGTCTAGTGCCCGAGTGTGACGCTCTAGTGCCAAATTGTGAAGCGCCAGTGCCAGAGTGTGATGCTCTATTGCCAATGTGTGACGCTCTGGTGCCAAAGTGTGACGCTCTAGTGCCAAAGTGTGACGCTCTAGTCCCAAAGTGTGACGCTCTTGTGCCAAAGGGTGACGCTATAGTGCCCAAGTGTGACGCTCTAGTGCCAAAGTGTGATGCTCTGGTGCCAAAGTGTGACACTCTAGAGCCAATGTGTGAAGCTTTAGTGCCAAAGTGTAAAGCTCCTGTGTCAAAGTGTGACGCTCTAGTGCCAAAGTGTGATGCTCTAGTGCCAAAGTTCAAAACTCTAGTGCCAACGTGTGATGCTCTAGTGCAAATGTGTGACGCTGTAGTACCATAGTGTGACACTCTAGTTCCAAAGTGTGACGTTCTAGTGCCAAAGTGGGAAGCTCTAGTGCCAAAGTGTAACGCTCAGGTGCCAAAGTGTGAAGCTCTAGTGCCAAAGTATGACGCTCTAGTACCAAAAGTTGAAGCTCTATTGCCAAAGTGTGACGCTCAAGTGCCAAAATGTGACGCTCTAGTGCCAAAGTGTGATGCTCTAGTACCAAAGTGGGACGCTCTAGTGCTAAAGTGTGATGCTCTAGTACCAAAATATGACGCTCTAGTGCCAAAGTGTGATGCTCTAATGCAAAAGTGTGACAATCTAGTGCCAAAGTGTAACGTTCTAGTGCCAAAGTGTGAAGGTCTATTGCCAAAGTCAGATGCTCTAGTGCCAAACGCGTGTCGCTCTAGTGCCAAAGTGTGATGCTCTAGTGCCAAAGTGTGACGCTCCAATGCCAACGTTTGGAGCTTTAGTGCCAAAGTGTGACGCTCTAGTGCCAAAGTGTGACAATGTAGTGCCAAAGTGTGACGCTCTAATGCCAAAGTGTGGAGCTTTAGTGCCAAAGTGTGATGCTCTAGTGCCAAAGTGTGACGCTCTAGTGCCAACGTGTGGCGATATAGTGCCAAAGTCTGACGCTCCAGTGCCAAAGTTTGAAGCTCTAGTGCCAAAGTGTGACGCTCTAGTGCCAAAGTGTGAATCTCTAGTACCAAAGTGTGATGCTCTAGTACCAAAGTGTGACGCTCTAGTACCAAAGTGTGACGCTCTAGTGCCAAAATGTGACACTCTAGTTCCAAAGTGCGACACTTTATTGCCAACGTGTGAAGCTCTAGTGCCAAAGTGTAACGCTCTGGTGCCAAAGTGTGAAGCTCTAGTGCCAAAGTAGGATGCTCAAGTGCCAAGGTGTGAAGCTCTAGTGCCAACGTTTGACGCTCAAGTACCAAAGTGTGATGCTCTAGTGCCATAGTATGATGTTCTAGTGCCAAAGTGTGAAGGTCTAGTACAAAAGCATGATGCTCTAGTGCCGAACCTGTGACGCTCTAGTGCCAATGTGTGACGCTGTAGTGCCAAAGTGTGACGCTCTAATGCCAATGTTTAGAGCTCTAGTGCCAAAGTGTGACGCTCTAGTGCCAAAGTGTGACGTTCTAGTGCCAAAGAATGAAGATCTAGTGCAAAAGTGTGATGCTCTAGTGCCAAAGTGTAACGCTCTAGTGCCAAAGTGTGACGCCCTAGTTGCAAAGTCAGACGCTTTAGTGCCAAAGTGTGATGCTCTAGTGCTCAAGTGTGACGTTATAGTGGCAAAGTATGACGCTCTAGTGCCAAAGTTCATTATGGCACTAGTGTGTCACATTGTGACGCTAGAGCTTCACATGTTGGCACAAGAGTTCGCACGTTGGATGCTACACATGTGGCGCGCCAGAACGAGGTAACACTTCTGGACAAATGTTACCAGGTTTGGGCCGTCGATGGAATCTCTGTCTGGCTCAAAGGCCGCCATACCTCCGACATCATGGTGCCACGTGAGCGCCTCAAAAAGCTTCCTGTCCGTTGGCAAGATGCTACGGCTGGACGCCACCCTCCTCGCCTTCGTACCGGCTATGATATGGAATAAGTGGCAGCAGTAGTAGAGGAGCGGGAACAGGAGGTGCTGCCTACTGCCGCAGCTGCACCCGACGCGGTGCCCAAGGCACGAGCGCCAGCAGTAGCAGCAGCAGAGCAGCGGGAACAGGAGGTGCTGCCTCATGCGGCAACTGTACCCGGCGCTACGCTCGAGGCTCGGGCGCCAGAAGCAGCAGCAGCAGAGCAGCAGGAACAGGAGGTGCTACCTCCTGCGGCAGCTGCACCCGGCGCGGTGCCCGAGGCGCGGGCGCCAGTAGCAGCAGTAGTAGAGCAGCAGGAATAGGAGGTGTTGCCTCCTGCGGCAGCTGCACCCAGCGCGATTTTTGAGGCGCGGGTGCCAGCAGCACCAGTAGCAGAGCAGCGGGAACAAGAGGTGCTGCCTCCTGTGGCAGCTGCACCCGGTGCTGCGCCCGAGGCGCGGGCGCCAGCAGCAGCAGCAGCAGAGCAGCGGGAACAGTAGGTGCTGCCTCCTACGGCAGCTGCACCCGACGAGGCACCCGAGGCGTGAGCGCCACCAGCAGCAGTAGTAGTAGAACAACAGGAACAACAAGTGCTGCCTCCTACAGCAGTTGCACTCAGCATGGCGCCTAAGGCGCGGGCGCCACCAGGAGCAGCAGTAGAGCAGCAAGAACATGAGGTGCTGCCTCCTGCGGCAGCTGCACCCGGCGCGGTGCCCGAGGCGTGGGCGCCGGCAGTAGCAATAGCAGAGTAGCAGGAACAAGAGGTGCTGCATCCTGTGGCAGCTGCACCTAGCACGGTGTCCGAGGCGCGGGTGCCAGCAGCAAAGCAACGGGAACCGGAGGTGCTGCCTCCTGCAACAGCTGCACCCAGCGCTACGCCCGAGGTGCGAGCGCCACCAGTAGCAGCATCAATAGCAGTAGAGGAACATCTGGAGGAACAGCCGAAGAAGAAACGGAAGGGACCCCGGGGGGATCGCAAGGGGGACAAGAAGCAACAGAGAGGGGCGGAGGAACAAGGGGAAGGGAGGGAGCCCCCACCAGTACAAGAAGAGCACTACAGTTTGCTCCACGCCCCTCCATCAAGATGGGAACCACTTCCTCCTGATGACAGGTCCTTGTGGCCAACCAGTTCTTGGCTGGAAACGCCAGCAGGATCAAGACAACAGACACCCGCACAAGAGGAAGAGGAGCATCGGCACGGGGAACTCGAGTTGAGCATTAAAGCGGACGACCAGGATGAAGAAGATGGAGAGGAAGAAGTGACTCCGTAACTCTGTGCAACCAGTAAGAACCTGGTCGCCGCCAGGGGAGAGGTGGTGTGTGAGGGATGTAAGGACAGCCTCCATTTGGCATGCTGCGACTTGGACCTCGATATCATGCACGACATCAAGATGTGCGAGGTCTGTGCAGCCAATCTGAAAGAGAGCATGGGAATAGACAATGAGGAGGAGCTGCGGAAAGAGAGGGAGGAGGAAAGGGCCCGCTCGGGGACCGGGGCTGCAGCCGGGAAGTCCAGTATGCCGCCAGATGAAAAGGAGCCCTGCGGCTGTCGAAATATCCTTAAGAAACAGACTCAGTGCAGAAGTAGAGTCCGAGGAAATCCCTTCTCAATAACGGTTCAGGTCCTGCCACCGAACCACCTTGACCAACGGTCCTCTGGTCGCCCGACCGTTCAGACCCCACTGTCAAGTTATCCCCTAATAAAGTGACATCTGTCACTCGCGTCCGGCTAGCGGAAAGAAGCCGTTATGTAGTACTCTTTGTCCTGTTCTGACCTTTAATACCGAGGATGTTCATTCCCTCGAGTTAACCAGAACAAATCTGCGCATCCCGTTCCCCCTTGGTTCCGCGACTTCGCCGCCGTGTCTTCGCTCTGCCACATCCTCACATTTCCTGTCTTTGCCAGTCCCTCACATCCCTTCGCTCCGTCACTCTCGCTCCTTTGCTTAGCCTCTTTTACTCCGCCAAGCGTCTACCATCTCGCCAACTCTCTCTCACACCAGTTTGCCTACGTCGACTGCCTCGCCTCTCAGTCTCTATCAGCTCCCGCGACTAACTCCTCAAACCGCTCCCGCTTATGTGACTTTGGTGACGTACACTTCATGTCCTTATGCTTCTGCCTGCTTCTACTGCTGCCGTTCTCGCTTCTGCATTATTCTGACATGGTATCAGAGCTACAGGAAACATCACCTGGAGTCCCGTGACCGCGTCATCGCCTTGCCATCATCCTTGCTTCATTGCTTCGACTCGCGTCCTCCTGCCGCCGCTACCGCCGTTCTGCGCCTTGTCGCTTTGCCAGCAGCTGACAACAGCGATTATGCCTGACAATTTCTCTACGTTGAAGAAACGCCCTTTCATCCCAAGAAGGCCCTGCATCCATGTCTACGCCCGTGGCTAACAACCGGTGACGTGTCGCCCACATCAGCCGCAAGTAACTCTCGAGCTGCCGCCTGCCATCAACTACTAGAAAGCTTCTCGCAGTCTTCCATCCGCTGCTCCTCATCACACCCGCCTCCGCCAGCATCTCCTTCCCTTTCATCCCGCCTCTGCTCCTTTCTTGCCGTCATCCTCAGCCCACCCGCATCCATCATCTCGAGCCGCCCTCTTGCATCGCCTTCTTGCCTCGTCAACAACTGCAGCCAAAACTTCCGTCGTCAGGATGTCGGACACCACCAGTCTTCCTGCTCCCATTTCCAAGCCAACTGGGGAACAAGCCGTCACTCTCTTGGCATCAGCAGTCTAGTGGCTGTGCCCACTGTCTGACTCCCTCTGCCGCAGCCAAATTCTTCCAGCCGACAGGATATCGGACACTACCAGTCTTCCTGCTCCCATTTCTCAGCCGACTGGGGAACAAGCCGTCACTCTCCTGAACGCAGAAGAAGTAGTTGTGTCACTCTGCCTCCCTGCCGCATTGCCTCCTATCCCGGCTCTCTTTGCTTGCGTTGCTCCCTGTCTCCTGCCTTCTCCATCATCATCAACCTTCAGTCTTCACTCCTTGCATCATCCTCGTCTGTCTCCATCGGCCCTCCTCCTCCTCCTCGCTCCTGCCTCATCAGCTTCATCAGTCGCTTGCTCCTGTCTGATCTCTGCCTTTGCATCATCAGCATCCTCCGTGCTGCCTTTGCATTTGTCATCATCACCAGCATCATCTCTTCACGCACGAGGTTCCGCCCCTGCGCCCACTCATCAAATCGATTCCTCTGCTTCCTCAATCACTTCCAGCTTGGCACAAGGATCCGCCCGGTTGCATCGCCTTTTTCCGCGACGGCCTACGCCCACGCTGAAAACTTCGCAGCGCACGTGGTTTCGCCCCTGTGCCCACTCATCCATCAATCTTTTCCTCCGCTTCAGCATCAACTTCAGCCCGGCACAAGGATCCGCCCGGTCACATCGCTCGAGTCGCGACGACCTACGTCCACGCCGAAACTTCAGTCAGTGCATGCGGTTTGCCCCTGCGCCCACTCCATCGATATCAGCCTTCGTTTCATCGTCAGCAATCACCACCATCTGTGAAAGGCACAAGGATCTCCACGCGCTAGCTGCCCGTTTCTGCAGTAGCCTACACCCACGCCAGCAACAGACTTCTCGCGGCGCATTGGCACCTGCCTTCCCCTTGCCGCATCCTACTCCTCTACTTCAAATCGCGCATGTGGTTTTGCCCCTGCGCCCACTCCATCATCCAGCATTCCTCCGCCGTCATCCGCTTTCGCTCCGCTCGGCACAAGGATCCGCCCGGTCGTATTGCCCATTCCGCAACGACCTGCGCCCACGCCAAACACTTCTCTCATGAGTGTGGATCCGCCCCTGCGCTCACCCATCAATCAATTGCTTCCCCCACTTCAGCATCGCCTTTTTTGCTCGGCACAAGGACCCACCCGGTCGCATCGCCTTCTCTGCGACGACATGTGTTCACGCCGAAACTTCGTTTAGCGCACGCGGCTCGCCCCTGCATCTACCCCATTGTCATCATCAGCTTTACCTTCAGTGATCATCATCGGCATCTGAGACCAGTACAAGAATCTGCACGAGCCAACTGTCCGCCTCGCAGCAGCCTGCACTCACGTCAGTAAGCAGATTCCTCGAGGTGTTGCAGGCCCTGCCTTCTCCGTGCCGCATCCTTCACCCTGCACTCCTTCACCATCATCTTGAACAAAGCCTCAAAACCTCTCCCGGCAAGGTTCACACAAAATGGCGATCAGGGGAGGGTCAACCTCTCAACGACGACGCCTTTGGTGGAGACATGGAAAACCCATCAATGAAGGAATTAGCGAACTCGCTCACAGAATCCCCATTCTTCACTTCAACGATGCAGATGAAGCAAACTATAATGAGTGGCTTGCTGCACTTGAACTACACGTAGATGTGAGCTTCCGCACCCTTGAACTCTGGGACATCTTCAGCAAACAATGAGATTACTTCCACGTTGACTTATCCACTATCAACATTCGGCAATACTGGAGCAACTACTTCCTCACCGAATATCAAGCCCTGGTCATCTTGTATCTCACCACTGACCGCTCCTTCCACTCCATTCTCCAGGCTTATGATCCATGCTCAAGTGACATCTCAAGTCTCATGAGTAACATAAGCCATGAGTGCAAACTCCGACGAGGACATCGGTGGAGAACAAGTCAACCAGAAAGGATCACCATGGAAGACCTCCCTGAGATCCCAGACATGCCTCCCCTCCACCTTCTACCCAGTCCACCTACATCTTCATCTCACTAAAATCAGAAATGGTAGAACTGCCTCTAACTCAGGACATACAACATGCACTGAGTCGGTTTCAAGGGGGATGTCGGAATATCCTTAAGAAACACACTCAGTGCAGAAGTACAGTCCGAGGAAATCCCTTCTCAATGACAGTTCAGGTCCCGCCACCGAACCACCTTGACCAACGGGCCTCTGGTCGCCCGACCGTTTGGACCCCACTGTCAAGTTATCCCCTAATAAAGTGACATCTGTCACTCGCGTCCGGCTAGCGGAAAGAAGCCGTTAGGTAGTACTCTTTGTCCTGTTCTGACCCTTAATACCGAGGATGATCATTCCCTCGAGTTAACCAGAACAGTTCTGCGCATCCTGTTCCCCCTTGGTTCCGTGGCTTCGCCGCCGTGTCTTCGCTCTACCACATCCTCGCATTTCCTTTCTTCGCCAGTCCCTCATATCCCTTCACTCCGTCACTCTCGCTCCTTCGCTCAGCCTCTTTTACTCCTCCAAGCGTCTACCATCTCGCCAACTCTCTCTCACACCAGTTTGCCTACGTCGAGTGCCTCGCATCTCGTTCTCTATCAGCTCCCGCGACTAACTCCTTGAACAGCTCCCGCTAACGTCACTTTTGTGACGTACACTTCATGTCCTTATGCTTCTGCCTGCTTCTACTGTTGCCGTTATTGCTTCTGCATTATTCTGACAGTGGCAACTGTGAGGAGCCAATGGATGCCGCCACTTTGTTCCGCTGCTACGTGTGCAGACACCTTGTGCATGCAGCCTGCCAGGATCCAAAGATCAGGCTGCCGGAAGGTGATAGGCTGTAAAATGTGTGCGCCTCTCATGCTAGCAAAAGCGGACAAGGAGGATAGGATAGGAGGAAGAATAGGCCCGCACCCAGGCGGTGGATTGAGAGGTGTGAAGCCTGCAGCGAGCCACACAACCGCACTGATGCCACCTGGTGCTATGAATGTAAGGCACCTCTTCACCGCAAGTGTGGGACAGACATCCCGCGATTGGGACGGCATTGCAAGGGCTGTATCCGGAGGCTGGTGGATGAAGAGCACATGATAGGCAAGGAGGGCGGATGGGCCGCTGGACCAAGTGCACCTGGGGTGGAAGAGACGGAGGAGTGCGGAAGGTGCAAGCGACCGGTGAGAACACAAAAGAAATGCTGCTTCAATCGTAGAGTGGCCCTCCATTACATCTGTGGGGAAGAGGATCTGCTGCAACAGAAGACAGTGCATGTCTTTCTGACCTGTGCACTGGAGCTGAAAGAGAGAATGCGGAAGGAAAGAGAGGAGCGGGAAAGGGGAGGTCGGCAAGCGGCGGACATGGCGTGGTGTCTGCACTGTACGGTGTGTGCCAACCGCAACGCCACCGAATGGTGTGAGGGATGCCACCAGCCGCTCCATCGGCCATGTGAGCAGATACTGCCAGGAGTGGGACATCACTACGACAAGTGTGTGGCAAAGCTGCGACTCCTTGAGGCCTGCGCACGGAATCTGAAGCAACAGAGGGAGGAGGGACAGCAGGGCGCGGGAAACAGGGCAGCGCCACGTTCATATGCAGACTCTCACCCAGTGGAACAACTCTACCGCAACGCGGTGGCATTGCCTGGACAGGAGGGAGTGGCGGCTCGGAAGGTAGTCTTGGCCATGAGGGCACTAGGGAACCGGGATGTTCCCAAGGTGAGAAGGAAGGTGCTGGCAATGGTAACTGAGGCGTTGGTGATGACGGCCCGGTGGTGCCTCTTGAGAGATCAGCCACCACCAGCAGTACCAAGATCACCCGCCCCACAGGGACCAGACGTGCAACACCGTCCTCTCCCACCTCCGGCGGATGATCGACCCACCCAACGTCCACACGTATCAAGTGCATCAGGAAGGGCGCAGCAGGGACGGGGAGCTGAGGCTGTCGAAGGAATAGGGACGCCTGGGCGCTCGACAGCGGCAGGACGGTCTGGCGCTCCGGCTGGTCATGCACAGGCGCGTCGATGGGACCATCCCATGACCCCTGGAGGACAAGAGAGGGAAAGAGGAGCTGAAAGTGACCCCCATCACTTGTTGCCAAGGAGACCAAGGACAGGATAGTTGCAAGAAGTGCCCCAAGGAGTGCGAGGGGCGGCGGCAGAAGCAGGCGTGGGGATAACGCAAGCCCCACGGAATGCATGTACGGGGTCGCTGATGCAGCAAGGAAGAAGCGAGGGGCCGCAAAGACCGGGGATTGAGGCACACATGGGACAAGGAAGGGTGAGCAAGGATGCCAGGACAGGAGCGGGGCCAGAGCGAGGCAGACTGATTGGGGGTGTGACAGTGGGAAGGGGAGGGACGAGGAACACAGGCGTAGGAGAGGAGCAGGGAGAGGAGAAGCCACCGCGCGCTGGAAGTTGCCCGTGGTGTGAGAAAAGGGTGCGGCTACCCGCGAGGCAATGCAGGCGCTACAAGCGTTACATGCACCAGGAGTGTGGGATGGTGGATGGAGAAGGGGCCTGGCTCTGTGTGCGTTGCCAGAAGATCAGGCAGGGAATTCCCACGGACGTGAGGGTCATGCTTGGGCAGGAACACAATGCCACGGCAGGCATTGTATGCTGTGGTTGCAGAAAACGGCTGGAGGCTACTCGTGGGAGATGCGACTACTACAAGTGGGCGGCACATGCCGCCTGCATCAAGACGAACGAGGAGGGCCGTGACAACTGCAACGGATGCTGGATACGACCACGCACGGGCACGGCGGAGGGGGGAATGTCCCAGCTGCCTCAGGGAACTGGGGGGAGTAACATCATGGTGCGAGAAATGTGACTGCTTCTCGCACAGTGACTGCGTGAAGAAGGTGGGGGAGAGGAGGCTGCGGTACAGGGGGCGCATTGCACTATATCAATGCCTCCGATGCACAAGCTCACGGAGTCAGCCATGCGCCACATGTAGAGGCCGAGTGCGTGTTCGCAGGTGGCACTGCATCAACTGCCATCAGCGAGTGCACCTCCCATGCGCCCGTCAGTACAGCAACGCAGAAACAGGGCTCCGTGGACCGCTGTGTGTGCCCTGTGAGGGGAGTGATGAGGCAAGGAGAAGGGTGCAGGCAGAGCAGGGGGAGGTGGCACGACGCTTGATGGAGCAGGGGGAGAGAGGGACCGGGGAGGGAGAACGCAGGGTGATCCCACGCCAGAGTCCCAAGGCGCAAAACGAGGAGATACGGCAAGAGGGACTCCACCGAGAGTTTGAGGGCATGGAGAGGACGAGATGGCCGGAGGAGGAGTATTTGTCGCCAGAGAAAGGGGAGAGGGAATCTACACTGGAAGGGGAACGAGAGCGCTAGTCACACGGTGGATGATCCACCGAGAGGAAGAGGCGGGATGAACGAAACAAGGAAGGACGGACGGATGGACGGGGACGTCCAGCTTATTTTGCGGGGGTAGGATATAACAGTGTTAATGGTGTTTTGTTCATCCACCGGAGGACAGGATAGGAGGAGCTGGGTCCTGGGTTGAAAGGGAGCAATGGGAAGGGAGGGTCGACGGATCATCCGACAACCGCTCGACAGAGGAAAGAAAATTGCCGGGAGGGTAGTTCGAATCTGGGAGGCGACAAAGCGCGAGGAAGGATATTGCGGCGGACAACGTGACCCGACCAAACCTGCCGTGAGGAAGGGAAGGCGGCCTGAGGCTGGCTTGATAGCAGCGGAGTCGCGTCCGAACCTCGAAAAGAGGAGCGGTGCTTAAGGCGCCTTATCCAGGGGTATTTTGCTGTGCAAGCCGTGGATGGGGGCCAGCCAACGGGATGGGACCGTGGGGAAGGCGGTGCGAGGGGAAGATAAGAGGAGGAAGGCAAGAAGAGGACGGCTGCTGATGAGAACGGACATCTAATGCACCATTGCAGAAGCCGACTATGCACTGACATCGGACGTTCTTGCTCCCGACTCGCGAGACGGTGTTCGCCATCGGCGAGCTGCGTTGCTGAGCCCTTGCCTGACTCGGGTGCATGAAGCCGGTCCTGCAGCTATCGGCCAGACCGAGAGATTGCTGCCCCTCGGTCGAACCAGACCGTCGAGCGGGACCTGCGTCCAGTCTCACGACAAGTTAGATTATAAAAATTAGACTAGACCCTGGACATAGGGGAAGAGTGTGTGTATGTGTGTGTGTGTACGCGTGTGCCAGCCTCCGATGGGAAGGCCGCTTCCTGAGGAGTACGTCACGCAGCCATCATGGCCTGGTCCTGAGGTTCCACGGGAGCACCTGCCACCAAGCTCTAGGTGCGGTCCCCGAGACTCCCCGATGACCTTCTACGCCATCTGTAACTGCTGCAATGTTCCCCATCGACTCGGTGCACGGACGGTCCTGGGAGTGATGTAGTGGTAGCATCATCCTGCTGGCGGAGCCGTGGAGTAGTTCAGGCAACCGTGGCTACAGAGGTTTCCCTGCGACGACGAGCCCCACCGTGTGGAGGGCTGGCAGGAGGTCGCACGTGAGGTTGGGCGGCGTGCTGTGGAGGCGGCTAAAGAGTGGGCCGAGGCGTATCGAGCGTATCATCGCTACCAGCAAGAACTCGCACGCCTGCGAGAGGAGGACTCGACTCGTGCTCTGTCCTGTGCAGGTCATCGCGCTGGTGGACCACTGCAGGTACGCCGTGCCGTTCCGCGTGCAAGCAACGAAGTTGCCGCGCACCGCACGGTGCTCGTGCGAGGGCTTGCGCCGGTCGATGATCCGGCGACACACGAAGCTTACGGTTTGCGTGTGTTGCTTGGTGATGTGTAGGCTGCTGATTATCTAGATGAGAGAGATGTTGATCGGGTGCACTCCTCTTTGATTGAATGCAAGTGCCGTGATTGCCCAAATCATCTCTCTTGAGCACTTAGGAAGAGTTCTCTTGTTGGATGTCACACAATCCGGTGGATGATTGACCGTCAATGATTGATGAGAATGAGTGAATGCAAGAACCCTGAGTGTCAAAGCCATCTCTTTCGAGCAGTCAGGAAGAGTTCCCTTAGTTGAAGTCATATTGTCCGATGGATGATTAACCGTTGAGGATTCGGAAGAGTGGGTGAACTAATGAAATGGACATGTGGTGATTGTCTTGAGATTAGTAGGAATTCCGGTCAGAGAACACATAGGTGATTAGGATAATGAGCATGCATTTGCAACATATTCCCGACGCTAATCAGGACACTATTAACACTGTTATACCCTTACTTGCGCCCTAGTTGCGCCTTAGTTGCGCCCTAGTTGCGCCCAACTTGCACACTAGTTGCACCCTAGTTCCACCCTAGTTGCACCCTAGTTCCACCCTAGTTGCGCCCTAGTAGTGCCATACTTGCACCCTAGTTGCGCCCTAGTTGCGCCCTCGTTGCGCCCTCATTGCGCCCTTGTTGCACCTTTGTTGCGCCCTCATTGCGCCCTAGTTGCGCCCTAGTTACGCCCAAGTTGCGCCCAAGTTGCGCCCTAGTTGCGCCCTAGTTGTGCCCTAGTTGCACCCTAGTTGTGCCCTAGTTGCGCCCTAGTTGCACCCTAGTGGCGCCCTACTTGCGCCCTACTTGCGCCCTAGGTGCGCCCTAGTTGCGCCCTAGTCGCATCCTATATGCGCCCTAGTTGCACCCTAGTTGCACCCTAGTTGCGCCCTAGTCGCGCCCTAGTTGCGCCCTAGTTGCACCCTAGTGGCGCCCTACTTGCGCCCTACTTGCGCCCTAGGTGCGCCCTAGTTGCGCCCTA
Source organism: Penium margaritaceum (assembly GCA_023375785.1). Lineage (NCBI taxonomy): Eukaryota > Viridiplantae > Streptophyta > Zygnematophyceae > Desmidiales > Peniaceae > Penium > Penium margaritaceum. The sequence continues at coordinate 111,597 of SZWC01004117.1, forward strand.
GTCGCATCCTATATGCGCCCTAGTTGCACCCTAGTTGCACCCTAGTTGCGCCCTAGTCGCGCCCTAGTTGCGCCCTAGTTGCACCCTAGTTGCACCCTTCTTGCGCCCTTATTGCACCCTACTTACGCCCTACTGGCACCCTTCTTACACCCTAGTTGCGCCTTAGTTGGGCACTAGCTACGCCCTAGTTGTGCCCTAGTTGCACCCTAGTTGCGCCCTACTTGCGCCCTACTTGCGCCATAGTTGCACCCTAGTTGCGCCCCAGTCGCGCCCTAGTTGCGCCCTAGTTGCACCCTAGTTGCGCCCTAGTTGCACCCTAGTTGCACCCTAGTTGCGCCCTAGTTGCGCCCTAGTTGCGCCCTGGTTACACCCTGGTTGCGCACTAGTTGCGCCCTAGTTGCGCCCTAGTTGCGTCCTAGTTGCGCCCTAGTTGCGCCCTAGTTGCGTCCTAGTTGCGCCCTAGTTGCGCCCTAGTTGCGTCCTAGTTGCGCCCTAGTTGCGCCCTAGTTGCGTCCTAGTTGCGCCCTAGTTGCGCCCTAGTTGCGTCCTAGTTGCGCCCTAGTTGCGCCCTAGTTGCGTCCTAGTTGCGCCCTAGTTGCGCCCTAGTTGCGTCCTAGTTGCGCCCTAGTTGCGCCCTAGTTGCGTCCTAGTTGCGCCCTAGTTGCGCCCTAGTTGCGCCTTAGTTGCGCCCTAGTTGTGCCCTAGTTGCACCTTGGTTGCGCCCTAGTTGCGCCCTAGTTGTGCCCTAGTTGCGCCCTAGTTGTGTCATAGTTCCGCCCTATTTGTGCCATAGTTGCGCCCTAGTTGCGCCCTACTTGCGCCATAGTTGCGCCCTTGTTGCGCCCTAGTCGCGCCCTAGTTGCACCCTAGTTGCGCCCTACTTGCGCCCTAGTAGCACCCTAGTTGCACCCTATTTCCGCCCTTATTGCACCCTACTTGCGCCCTACTCGCACCCTACTTGCGTCCTAGTTGTGCCCTAGTTGTGCGCTAGTTGCGTCTTACTTGTACCCTACATGCGCACTAGTTGCGCCTTAGTAGCGCCTTAGTTGTGCCCAACTTGTGCACTAGTTGCACCCTAGTTGCGCCCTGGTTGCGCCCTAGTTGTGCCCTATATGCGGTCTAGTTGCGCCCTAGTTGCACCCTACTTGCATCCTACTTCCGCCCTAGTTGCACCCTAGTTGCGCTCTAGTTGCGCCCTACTTGCGCCCTAGTTGCGCCTTAGTTGCGCCCTAGTTGCGCCCAACTTGCACACTGGTTGCACCCTAGTTGCGCCCTATTTGCGCCCTAGTTGCGTCCTATTTACGCCCTAGTTGCGCCCTACTTGCGCCCTAGTTGCGCCCTACTTGCTCCCTAGTTGCACGCTAGTTGCACAGTACTTGCGTCCTAGGTGCGTCCTAGTTGCGCCCTAGTTGTACCCTAGTTGCGCCCTCCTTGCGTCCTTATTACACCAAACATACACCCTACTGACGCCCTTCTTGCGTCCTAGTTGTGCCTTAGTTGGGCACTAGCTACGCCCTAGTTGTGCCCCAGTTGCGCCCTAGTTGCGTCTTACTTGCGTCCCACTTGCGCCCTAGTTGCACCCTAGTTGCGCCATACTTGCACCCTAGTTGCGCCCTAGTTGCGCCCTGAGTGCGCGCCCTAGTTGCGCACAAGTTGCACCCTACTTGCGCCTTACTTGCACCCTACATGCGCCCTAGTTGCGCCTCAGTTGGGCACTACCTACGCCCTAGTTGTACCCTAGTTGCGCCCTAGTTGCGTCCTAATTGTGCCCTATTTGCGCCCTAGTTGCGCCTTAGTTTCGCCCTAGTTGCGCCGTAGTTGCGCCCTAGGTACGTCCTAGTTGCGCCCAAGTTGCGCCCTAGTTGCGCCTTAGTTTCGCCCTAGTTGCGCCGTAGTTGCGCCCTAGGTACGTCCTAGTTGCGCCCAAGTTGCGCCCTAGTTGTGCCCTAGTTGCGCCCTAGTTGCGCCCAAGTTGCACCCTAGTTGCGCCCTAGTTGCCCCCCAGTTGCACCCTTATAGTGCCCTAGTTGCGCCCTAGTTGCGCCTTAGTTGCGCCCTAGTTGCGCCCTAGTTGCGCCCAAGTCACGCCCTAGTCGCGCCCTAGTCGCGCTCTAGTCGTGCCATAGTCGCACCCTAGTTGCGCCACAGTTGCGCCCTAGTTTCACCCTAGTTGCACCCTAGTTGCGCCCGAGTTGTGCCCTTGTTGCGCCCTTGTTGCGCCCTTGTTGCGCCCTCGTTGCGCCCTCATTGCACTCAGGTTGCGCCCTAGTTGCGCCCTTGTTACGCCCTAGTTGTGCCCCACTTGTGCCGTAGTTGCGCCCTACTTGCGCCCTACTTGCGCCCTACTTGCGCTCAAGTAGCACCCTTGTTGCACCCTAGTTGTGCCCTAGTTGCACCCTAGTTGCGCCCTAGTTGCGCCCTAGTTGCGCCCTAGTTGCGCCCTAGTTGCAACCTAGTTGCGCCCTAGTTGCGCCCTAGTTGCGCCCTAGTTGCACCCTAGTCGCGCCCTAGTCGCGCCCTAGTCACAACCTAGTTGTGCCCTAATTGCGCCCTGGTTGTGCTCTAGATGCACCCGATTTGCGCCCTTATTGCACCCTACTTGCGCCCTACTGGCACCCTTCTTGCGCCCTAGTTGTGCCTTAGTTGGGCACTAGCTACGCCCTAGTTGTGCCCTATTTGCGCCCTAGTTGCGTCCTACTTGTGCCCTACTTGCGCGCTAGTTGCGCCTTAGTTGTGCCTTAGTTGCGCCCGACTTGCACACTAGTTGCACCCTAGTTGCGCCCTAGTTGCGCCCTAGTTGCGCCCTAGTTACGCCCTAGTTGC
>SZWC01004117.1:139869-163568 GCA_023375785.1 Penium margaritaceum
TGCAGACAGAGAAGATATCTACACCAACACACCCAGGGTCTTGCCACCAAGGGCAGAGCTTGTCCTGGTTGGGACTCAAGGGTCGTGCCTCCAAGGGCAGAGCTTTTCCTTGGTCCCTGTGTGCTGAGTGCAGACCAAGCCGTTAAAGTTGATGAAGCTGATGGAGCTGATGGAGCTGATGGAGCCAGCGTGCGCACCTGGAGAGAGCGTACCAGAGTTGAGCGAAGTGTGACTTACAACTGGTCAGTGTGGGCCCATAACCCTTTGTCAACCGGCCTGAGGCAAACGGACTAGAAAACAGGGCCGACACAATAGCACCTGCCGTCCGCTCCTAGCATTTCAGCCAGGAGAAGATATCACCCTCAGGATCACGGTTCCACACTGAGCAGTTCCTAGGCAATCACTTGCTAGCAACTGTGTCCACTTAACACTTGGTCACTTTCGCGCGAGGTGCTAGTCAAAGACTAACTCCTGGGGCTTAGACCAACCAGTGTCTTCTTTATACCGTTCCTTAGTTGGAAAACTCTGTGAGGAGCATCTAAGGCTAGATTGTGTAATTAGAATGAGGAATGAGCCTGGTACATATAGTCCTAGGCCTGGCTTCTAAGGTGTGTGGGCAGTGACACTTTTGGGGTGGTCACTCCAAACCACCTCACCAGTCCGCCAATTGGCGCATCCACTGACCGCCAAGTGGCGCACTCTCCTCATGCATGGAGAAATGTCTAAGAAACTTCCCCTGTGCTAGAAGGTCAAAAAACCTCCTGCGCACATCAAGGCTCGATCGCAGGACCTGTTGTCCCTAAGTCCAACATGCTATCCGTTGCGCTACACTTCTGGTGTCTCGCTTGGACTTGCACCACGAACAAGGTTTAGGGGACTTACTCCAAGGGAGCAGTGCATGCCCAACCTGTCCGTCAACCCATAGCAGTGGCCATGGGGCATAGAAGAACAAGAGTGTGGAGCTCCAGTGCCAAAGTGTGATGCTCTAGTGCCAAAGTGTGACACTCTAGTGCCAAAGTGTGACGCTCTAGTGCCAAAGTGTGATGCTCTAGTACGAAAGTGTGACGCTCTAGTACCAAAGTGTGACGCTCTAGTACCAAAGTGTGACGCTCTAGTACCAAAGTGTGACGCTCTAGTGCCAAAATGTGACGCTCTAGTTCCAAAATGCGACACTCTATTGCCAAAGTGTGAAGCTCTAGTGCCAAAGGGTAACGCTCTGGTGCCAAAGTGTGAAGCTCTAGTGCCAAAGCATGACGATGTAGTGCCAAAGTGTGAAGCTCTAGTGCCAGAGTGTGACGCTCGAGTGCCAATGTGTCACACTCTAGTGCCAAAGTGTGACGTTCTAGTGCCAAAGTGTGAAGTCTAGTGCAAAAGTGTGATGCTCTAGTGCCAAACGTGTGTCGCTCTAGTGCCAAAGTGTGACGCTCTAGTGCCAAATTGTGACGCTATAATGCCAACGTTTGGAGCTCTAGTGCCAAAGTGTGACGCTCTAGTGCCAAAGTGTGATGCTGAAGTGCCAAAATATGATGCTTTAGTGCCAAAGTGTGACCCTCTAGTGCCCAAGTGTGGAGCCCTAGTGCCAAAGTGTGATGCTCTAGTTCCAAAGTGTGACGCTCTAGTGCCAAAGTGTGACGCTCTTGTGGCAAAGTGTGACGCTGTAGTGCCAAAGTGTGACGCTCTAGTGCCAAAGTGTGACTCTCTAGTGCCAAAGTGTGACGCTCTAGTTCCAAAGTGTGACGCTCTAGTGCCAAAGTGTGACGCTCTTGTGGCAAAGTGTGACGCTGTAGTGCCAAAGTGTGACGCTCTAGTGCCAAAGTGTGACTCTCCCCTGCCAAAGTGTGACGCTCTAGTGACAAAGCCTGAGGCTCTAGTGCCAAAGTGTGAAGCTCTAGTGCCAAAGTGTGATGCTCTAGTGCCAAAGTGTGACACTCTAGTACCAAAGTGTGACGCTCTAGTGCCAGATTGTTAAACTCTAGTGCCAAAGTGTGACGCTATTGTGCCAAAGTGTGAATGTCTAGTGCCAAAGTGTGACGCTCTAGTGCCAAAGTGTGACGCTCTAGTACCAAAGTGTGACGCTCTAGTGCCAAAGTGTGACATTCTAGTTCCAAAGTGCGACACTCTATTGCAAGATTTTGACACTCTAGTGCCAAAGTGTGACGCTTTAGTGCCAAAGTTAAAAACTTTAGTGCCAATGTGTGAGGTTCTAGTGCCAACGTGTGACGCTCAAGTACCAAAGTGTGAGGCTCTAGTACCTAAGTATGAAGGTCCAGTGCCACAGTGTGACGCTATAGTGCCAAAGTGGGAAGCGCCAGTGCTAAAGAATGACGCTCTAGTGCCTAAGTGTGACGCTCTAGTGCCAACAGGTGACGCTCTAGTGCCAAAGTGTGACGCTCTGGTGCTAAAGTGTGACGCTCTAGTCCCAACGTGTGATGCTCTTGTGCCAAATCGTGACGCTCTAGTGCCCAATTGTGATGCTCTAGTGCCAACGTGTGATGCTCTAGTGCCAGAGTGTGACGCTCTAGTGCCAGAGTGTGAAGCTCTAGATCCAAAGTGTAAAGCTCTTGTGTCAAAGTGTGACGCTCTAGTGCCAAAGTGTGATGTGCTAGTGCCAAAGTACGAAACTCTAGTGCCAACTTGTGATGCCCTAGTGCCAATGTCTGATGCTGTAGTGCCAAAGTGGGACGCTCTAGTTCCAAAGTGTGACGCTCTAGTGCCAAAATGTGAAGCTCTAGTGCCAAAGGGTAATGCTGTGGTGCCAATGTGTGAAGCTCTAGTGCCAAAATATGACGCTTTAGTGCCAAAGTGTGAAGCTTTCGTGCCACAGTGTGACGCTCAATTGCTAATGTGACACTCTAGTGCCATAGTGTGACGTTCTAGTGCCAAAGTGTGAAGGTCTAGTGCAAAAGTGGGATGCTCTAGTGCCAAACATGTGACGCTTTAGTGCCAAAGTGTGACGCTCTAGTACCAAAATGTGACGCTCTAATGCCAACGTTTGGAGCTCTAGTGCCAAAGTGTGACACTCTAGTGCCAAAATGTGATGCTGTAGTGCCAAAATATGACGCTCTAGCGCCAACGTGTGACCCTTTAGTGCCAAAGTGTGGAGCCCTAGTGCCAAAGTGTGATGATCTAGTGCCAAATTTTGACGCTCTAGTGCCAGAGTGTGACGCTCTAGTGGCAAAGCGTGACGCTCTAGTGCCAAACTGTGACGCTCTAGTACCAAATTTCAAAACTATTGTGCCCAAGTGTGACGCTCTAGTGCCAAAGTGTGATGCTCTAGTGCCAAAGTGTGACTCTATTGTGCCAAAGTGTGATGCTCTACTGACAAAGCGTGAAGCTCTAGTACCAAAGTGTGAAACTCTAGTGCCAAAGTGTGATGCTCTAGTGCCAACGTGTGACGCACTAGTACCAAAGTGTGACGCTCTAGTGCCAAAGTGTGACGCTCTAGTTCCAAAGTGTGACACTCTTTTGCCAAAGTGTGACGCTCTAGTGCCAAAGTTCGAAACTCCAGTGCCAAAGTGTGACGCTCTAGAGCCAAAGTGTGACACTCGGGTGCCAAAGTGTGAGGTTCTAGTTCCAAAGTGTGACGCTCTAGTAGCAAAGTGTGAAGCTCTAGTGCCAAAGTGGGACGCTCTAGTTTCAAAGTGTAAAACTCTAGGGCCAAAGTGTGATGCTCTAGTGCCAAATTGTGAAGATCTAGTGCCAAAGTGTGACTCTCAAGTGCCAAGGTGTGACCCTCTAGTGCTAAAGTTTGATTCTCTAGTGCCAAAGTGGGACGCTCTAGTGCACTTGTGACGCTCTAGTACCAAAGTGTGAAGCTCTAGTGCCAAAGCGTGACACTCTAGTTCCAAAAGTGTAACGCTCTAGTACCAAAGTGTGACAATCTAGTGCCAAAGTGTGGAGGTCTAGTGCCAAAGTGTGACGCTCTAGTGCCAAAGTGTGACACTCTAGTGCCAAAGTTCGAAGCTCTAGTGCCCAAGTGGGACGCTTTAGTGCCATAGTGTGACGCTCTAGTGCCAAAGTGCGAAGCTCTAGTACCAAAGTGTAACACCCTAGTGCCAAAGTGTGAAAGTCTAGTGCCACAGTGTGACTCTCTAGTGCCAAAGTGTGATGCTCTAGTGCCAAAGTGTAACGCTATAGTGCCAAAGTGTGACGCTCTAGTGCCAACATGGGACACTCTAGTGCCAAGTGGGATGCTCTCGTGCCAAAGTGTGATGCTCTAGTGCCAAAGTGCGAAGCTCGAGTGCCAAAGTGTACCGCTCTAGTGCCAAAGTGTGATGCTCTAGTGCCAAAGTGTGAAGCTCTAGTGTGGAAGTGTGAAACTCTAATGCCAAAGTGTGACGATCTTGTGCTAAAGTGTGACACTATAGTACCAAAGTGTGACGCTCTAGTGCTAAAGTGTGAAGCACTAGTGCCAAAGTGTGATGCTCTAGTGCCAAAGTGTGACGCTCTAGTGCCAAAGTGTGACTCTCCAATGCCAAATTGTGACGCTCTAGTGCGGAAGTGTGAAGCTCTAGTGCCAACGTGGGATACTCAAGTGCCAATGTCTGATGCTCTTGTGCCAAAGTGTGACGCTCTAGTGCCAAAGTGTAAAGCTCTAGTGCCAAAGTGTGATGCTCGTGTGCCAAAGTGTGAAGCTCTACCACCCAAAGTGTGAAGCTCTTCTACCAAAGTGTGACGCACCAGTTCCAAAGTGTGAAGCTCTAGTCCCAAAGTGTGACGCTCTTGTGCCAAAGGGTGACGCTCTAGTGCCTAAGTGTGACGCTCTAGTGCCAATGTGTAATGCTCTAGTGCCAATATGTGACGCTCTAGTGCCAAAGTATGATGCTCTAGTGCCGACGTGTGAAGCTCTTGTGCCAAAGTGTGACTCTCTAGAGCCAAAGTGTGACGCTCTAGTGCCTAAGTTCGAAACTCTAGTGCCAAAGTGTGATGTTCTAGTGCAAATGTCTGACGCTCTAGTGCCAAAGTGTGACGCTCGAGTTCCAAAAAGTGACGCTCTAGTGCCAAAGTGTGAAGCTCTAGTGCCAAAGTGTAACGCTCTGGTGCCAAAGTGTGAAGCTCGAGTGCCAAAGTATGACACTATAATGCCAAAGTGTGGAGCTCTAGTGCCAAAGTGTGACGCTCAAGTGCCAAAGTGTGACTCCCTAGTGCCAAAGTGGGACGCTCTAGTGCCAAAGTATGATGCTCTAGTGCCAAACTGTGATGATTTAGTGCCAAAGTGGGACGTTCTAGTGCGGAAGTGTGAAGGTCTAGTGCCAGATTGTGATGCTCTAGTGCCAAACATGTGAAGCTTTAGTGCCAAAGTGTGATGCTCTAGTGCCAAAGTGTGACGCTCTAATGCCAACATTTGGAGCTCTAGTGCCAAAGTGTGACGCTCTAGTGCCAACATGTGACGCTGTAGTGCCAAAGTGTGACGCTCTAGTGCCAAAGGGTGACGCTGTAGTGCCAACGTCTGACGCTCTAGTGCAAAGGTTGAAGCTCTATTTCCAAAGTGTGCACTCTCGTGCCAAAGTGTGACACTCTTGTGCCAACGTGTGATGCTCTAGTGACAAAGTGTGAATCTCTAGTGCAAAAGTGTGATGCTCTAGTGCCAAAGTATGGCGCTCTAGTACCAAAGTGTGACGCTCTAGTGCCAAAGTGTGACGCTCTAGTTCCAAAGTGCAACACTCTATTGCCAAAGTGTGACGCTCTAGTGCCAAAATGTGACGCTCTAGTGCCAAATTCGAGACTCTAGTGCCAAAGTGTGACGCTCTAGTGCCAAATTGTGATACTAGAGTGCCAAAGTGTGATGCTCTAGTTCCAAAGTGTGACGCTCTAGTGCCAAATTGTGAAGCTCTATTGCTAAAGTGTGACGCTCTAGTGCCAAAGTGTGGAACTTTAGTGCCAAACTGTGATGCTCTAGTGCCAAGGTGTGAAGCTCTAGTGCCAACGTGTGATGCTCAAGTGCCAAAATGTGATGCTATTGTTCCAAAGTGTGACGCTCGAGTGCCAAAGTGTGAAGCTCTAGTGCCAACGTGTGACGCTCTAGTGCCAAAGTGTGAAGGTCTAGTGCCCAAGTGTGATGCTCTAGTGCCAAAGTGTGAAGGTCTAGTGCCACATTGTGACGCTCTAGTGCCAAAGTGTGACGCTCTAGTGCCAAGTGTGATGCTGTAGTGCCAAAGTCTGATGCTCTAGTGCCAATGTTTGAAGTTCTAGTGCCAAAGTGTGACGCTCTAGTGCCAAACTGTTACACTCTAGTGCCAATGTATGATGCTCTTGCGCCAAAGTGTGAATCTCAAGTGCCAAAATGTGACGCTCCAGTGCCAAAGTGTGACGCTCTAGTACCAAAGTCTGACGCTCTAGTGCCAAAGTGTGACGCTCTAGTTCCAAATTGCAATACTCTATTGCAAACGTTTGATGCTCTAGTGCCAAAGTGTGACGCTCTAGTGCCAAAGCTCGAAACTCTAGTGCCAAAGTGTCAGGCTCTATTTCCAAAGTGTGACGCTCTATTGCCAGAGTGTGACGCTCTAGTGCCAAATTTCGAAACTCTAGTGCCCGAGTGTGACACTCTAGTGCCAAGGTGTGAGGCTCTAGTGCCAAAGTGTGACTCTCCTGTGCCAAGTGTGACTCTCTAGTGCCAAAGTGTGAAGCTCTAGTGCCAAATTGTGACGCTCTAGTATCAAAGTGTGAAGGTCTATTGCCACAGTGTGACTCTCTAGTGCCAAAGTGTGAAGCGCTAGTGCCAGAGTGTGACGCTCTAGTGCAAAAATGTGACACTCTAGTGCCAAAGTGTGATGCTCTAGTGCCAAATTGTGATGCTCTAGTGCCAAAGTGTGACGCTCTAGTCCCAAAGTGTGACACTCTTGTGCCAAAGGGTGACGCTCTAGTACCAACGTGTGACACTCTGGTGCCAAAATGCGATGCTCTAGTACCAAAATGTGACACTCTAGTGCCAAAGTGTAAACCTCTAGTGCCAAAGGGTGAAGCTCTTGTGTCGAAGTGTGACGCTCTACTGCCAAAGTGTGACGCTCTAGTGCCAAAGTTTGAAACTCTAGTGCCAACATGTAATGCTATAGTGCCAATGTGTGACGCTCTTGTGCCAAAGTGTGACGCTCTAGTTCTCAAGTGTGACGCTCTAGTGCCAATGTGTGAAGCTCTAGAGCCAAAGTGTAACGCTCTGGTGCCAAATTGTGAAGCTCTAGTGCCAAAGTATGACGCTCTAGTGCCAAAGTGTGAAGCTCTAGTGCCAAAGTGTGACGATCAAGTGCCAAAGTGTGACGCTCTAGTGCCAAAGTGTGACGATCTAGTGCCAAACTAGGACGCTCTAGTGCCAAACTGTGACGCTCTAGTACCAAAGTATGAAACTCTAGTACCAAATTGTGACGCTCTTGTGCCAAAGTGTGACTATCTAGTGCAAAAGTGTGACGTTCTAGTGCCAAAGTGTGAAGGTATAGTGCCAAAGTGTGATGCTCTAGTGCCAAACGTGTGACGCTCTAGTGCAAAAGTAAGACGCTCTAGTGCCAACTTGTGACGAACTAATGCCAATATTTGGAGCTCTAGTTCCACAGTGTGATGCTCTAGTGCCAACGTGTGAAGCTCTCGTGCCAAAGTGTGACGCTCTAGTGCCAAAGGTTGAAGCTCTAGTGCCAAAGTGTGCACTCTAGTGCCAATATGTGACAATATAGTGCCAACGTGTCACGCTCTAGTTCCAAAGTGTGAATCTCTAGTTCAAATGTGTGATGCTCTAGTGCCAAAGCGTGACGCTCTAGTTCCAAAGTGCGACACTCTCTTGCCAAAGTATGACGCTCTATTGCCAAAATGTGACGCTCTAGTGCCAGAATTCAAGACTCTAGTGCCAAAGTGTGACGCTCTAGTGCCAAATTGTGACACTAGAGTGCCAAAGTGTGACGCTCTAGTTCCAGGGAATGACGCTCTAGTGCCAAAGTGTGAAGCTCTATTGCCAAAGTGTGATGCTCTAGTGCCAATGTGTGACGCTCTCATGTCAAAGTGTGACGCTCTATTGCCAAAGTGTGGAACTCTAGTGCCAACGTGTGACGATCTAGTGCCAAGGTGTGAAACTCTGGTGCCAAAGTGTGATGCTCAAGTGCCAAAATGCGATGCTCTTGTGCCAAAGTGTGACGCTCGAGTGCCAATGTTTGAAGCTCTAGTGCCAACGTGTGACGCTCTATTGCCAAACTGTGATGCTCTATTGGAAAAGTGTGACGCTTTAGTGCCAAGGTGTGACGCTCTAGTGCCCAAGTGTGACGCTCTAGTGCCAAAGTGTGAAGGTCTGGTGCCACAGTGTGACGCTCTAGTGCCAAAGTGTGAAGCGCTAGTGCCAAAGTGTGACGCTCTAGTGCCAAAGTGTGACGCTCTAGTGCCAAAGTGTGAAGGTCTGGTGCCACAGTGTGACGCTCTAGTGCCAAAGTGTGAAGCGCTAGTGCCAAAGTGTGACGCTCTAGTGCCAAAGTGTGACGCTCTAGTGCCAAAGTTTGAATCTCTAGTGCCAAAGTGTGATACTCTAGTGCCAAAGTGTGACGCTCTAGTGCCAAAGTGTGATGCTGTAGTGCCAAAGTCTGACGCTATAGTGCCGAATTTTGAAGCTCTAGTGCCAAAGTGTGACGCTCTAGTGCCAAAGTTCGACGCTCTAGTACCAAAGTGTGACGCTCTAGAGCCAAAGTGTGACACTCTAGTTTCAAATTGCAACACTCTATTGCTAAAGTGTGACGCTCTAGTGCCAAAGTGTGACACTCTAGTGCCAAAGCTCGAAACTCTAGTGCCAAAGTGTGAGGCTCTAGTGCCAAAGTGTGACGCTCTAGTGCCAAAGTGTGATGCTCTAGTGTCAAAGTTCGAAACTCTAGTGCCCAAGTGTCACACTCTAGTGCCAACGTGTAAGGCTCTAGTGCCAAAGTGTGACGCTCGTGTGCCAAAGTTGGACGCTCTAGTGCCAAAGTGTGAAGCTCTAGTGCCAAAGTGTGACGCTCTAGTACCAAAGTGTGAAGGTCTAGTACCACAGTGGGACGCTCTAGTGCCAAAGTGTGAAGTGCTAGTTCCAGAGTGTGACGCTCTAGTGCCAAAGTGTGACACTCTAGTGCCAAAGTGTGATGCTATAGTGCCAAAGTGCGATGCTCTAGTGCCAAAGTGTGACGCTCTAGTCCCAAAGTGTGACGCTGTTGTGCCAAAGGGTGAAGCTCTAGTACCAAAGTGTGACCCTCTAGTGCCAAAGTGTGATGCTCTAGTGCCAAAGTGTGACGCTCTAGTGCCAAAGTGTGAAGCGCTTGTGCCAAAGTGTGAAGCTCTTGTGTCGAAGTGTGACGCTCTAGTGACAAAGTGTGTCACTCTAGTGCCAAAGTTTGAACCTCTAGTGCCAACATGTGATGTTCTAGTGCCAATGTGTGACTCTCTAGTGCCAAAGTGTGACGCTCTAGTTCTCAAGTGTGACCCTCTAGTGCCAAGTTGTGAAGCTATAGAGACAAAGTGTAATGCTCTAGTGCCAAAGTGTGAAGCTCTAGTGCCAACGTTTGACGCTCAAGTGCTAAAGTGTGACGCTCTAGTGCCAAAGAGTGACAATCTAGTGCCAAACTGGGATGCTCTAGTGCCAAAGTGTGACGCTCTAGTACAAAAGAATGAAGCTCTAGTGCCAAAGTGTGACGATCTAGTGCCAAAGTGTGACGGTCTAGTGCCAAAGTGTGAAAGTCTAGTGCCAAAGTGTGATGCTCTAGTGCCAAAGTGTGACGCTCTAGTTCCAAAGTGTGACGCTGTAGTGCCAAGTCTGACGCTCTAGTGCCAAAGGTTGAAGCTTTAGTGCCAAAGTGTGACGCTCTAGTGCCAAAGTGTGACTCTCTAGTGCCAATGTGTGACGCTCTAGTGCCAAAGTGTGAATCTCTATTGCCAAAGTGTGATGCTCTAGTGCCAAAGTATGACGCTCTAGTACCAGAGTGTGCCACTCTAGTGCCAAAGTGTGACGCTCTAGTTCCAAAGTGCGACACTCTATTGCCAAAGTGTGACTCTCTAGTGCCTAAATATGACTCTCTAGTGCCAACATTTGAGACTCTAGTGCCAAAGTGTGACGCTCTAGTGCCAAAGTGTGACACTATAGTGCCAAAGTGTGACGCTCTAATTCCAAGGAGTGACGCTCTAGTGCCAAAGTGTGATGCTCTAGTGCCATGGTGTGAAGCTCTAGTGCCAAACTGTGATGCTCGAGTGCCAAAGTGTGATGCTCCTGTGCCAAAGTATGACGCTCGAGTGCCAAGGTGTGAAGCTCTAGTGCCAACGTGTGACGCTCTAGTGCCAAAGTGTGACGCTCTAGTGCAAAAGTGTGACGCTCTAGTGCCAACGTTTGACGCTCTAGTGCCAAAGTGTGATGCTCTAGTGCCAAAGTATGATGGTATAGTGCCACAGTGTGACGCTCTAGTGCGAAAGTAAGAAGCGCTAGTGCCAAAGTATGACGCTCTAGTGCCAAAGTGTGACGCTCTAGTTACAAAGTGCGACGCTCTAGTGCGAAAGCGTGAGTGTGACGGTATAGTGCCAACGTGTGACGCTCTAGTGCCAAAGTGTGACGCTCTAGTGCCAACGTGCGATGCTCTAGTGCCAAAGTTTGAAACTCTAGTGCCAAAGTGTGATACTCTAGTGCCAAAGTGTGACCCTCTAATGCCATAGTGTGATGCTGTAGTACCAAAGTCTGACGCTCTAGTGCCAAAGTTTGAAGCTCTAGTGCCAAAGAGTGACACTCTAGTGCGAAAGTGTTACACTCTCGTGCCAACGTGTGACGCTCTTGTGCCAAAGTGTGAATCTCAAGTGCCAAAGTGTGATGCTCTAGTACCAAAGTGTGACGCTCCAGTTCCAAAGTGCAACACTCTATTGCAAATGTGTGATGCTCTAGTGCCAAAGTGTGACGCTCTAGTGCCAAAGCTTCAAACTCAAGTGCCAAAGTGTGAGGATCTAGTGCCAAACTGTGACGCTCTAGTGCCAACGTGTGACGCTCTAGGGCCAAAGTTCGTAACTCTAGTGCCCAAGTGTGACGCTCTAGTGCCAAAGTGTTACTCTCCCGTGCCAAAGTGTGACGCTGTAGTGCCAAAGTGTGAAGCTCAACCGCCAACGTGTGACACTCTAGTACCAAAGTCTGAAGGTCTAGTGCCATTGTGTGACACTCTAGTCCCAAAGTGTGAAGCGCTAGTGCCAGAGTGTGACGCTCTATTACCAAAGTCTGATGCTCTAGTGCCAAAGTGTGACACTTTAGTTCCAAAGTGTGATGCTCTAGTGCCAAAGTGTGACGCTTTAGTCCCAAAGTGTGACGCTCTTGTGCCAAAGGGTGACGCTCTAGTACCAAAGTGTGATGCTGTTGTGCCAGGTGCGATGCTCTAGTGCCAAAGTGTGATGCTCCTGTGCCAAAGTGTGAAACTCTAGTGCCAAATTTTGAAGCTCTTGTGTCGAAGTGTGACGCTCTAGTGCCAAAGTTCAAAACTCTAGTGCCAACGTGTGATGCTCTAGTTCCAATGTGTGATGCTCTAGAATCAAAGTGTGACGCTCTAGTTCTCAAGTGTGACGCTCTAGTGCCAAAGTGTGACGCTCTAGTGCCAAAGTGTAACACTCTGGTGCCAAAGTGTGAAGCTCTAGTGCCAAAGTATGACGCTCTAGTGCCAAAGTGTGAAGCTCTAGTGCCAAAGTGTGACGCTCAAGTACCAAAGCATGACGCTCTAGTACCAACATGTGATGCTCTAGTTCCAAACTGGGACACTCTAGTGCCAAAGTGTGACGCTCTAGTACCAACGTATGAAGCTCTAGTGCCAAAGTGTAACGCTCTGGTGCCAAAGTGTGAAGCTCTAGTGCCAAAGTGTGACGGTCTAGTGCCAAGTGTGAAGGTCTAGTGCCAAAGTGTGATGCTCTAGTGCCAAATATGTGACGCTCTAGTGCCAAATGTGTGACGCTCTAGTGCCAAATTGTGACGCTCAAATGCCACCGTTTGGAGCTCTAGTGCCAAATTGTGATCCTCTTGTGCCAAATGGTGACTCTGTAGTGCCAAAGTGTGATGCTCTAGTGCCAATGTGTAGAGCTCTAGTGCCAAAGTGTGATGCTCTAGTGCCAAAGTGTGACGATCTAGTGCCAACGTGTGATGCTGTAGTGCCAAAGTCTGACGCTCTATTGCCAGAGTTTGAAGCTCTAGTACCAAAGTGTGACGCTCTAGTGCCAAAGTGTGACATTACAGTCGTAAAATGTGATGCTCTAGTGCCAAAGTGTGTTTCTCTAGTGCCAAAGTGAGATGCTCTAGTGCCAAAATGTGACGCTCTAGTGCCCAAGTTCGAAACTCTAGTGCCAAAGTGTGACACTCTAGTGCCAAAGTGTGATACTCTAGTACCAAATTGTGACGCTCTAGTTCCAAGGAGTGACGCTCTAGTGCCAAAGTGTGAAGCTCTAGTGCCAAAGTGTGATGCTCTTGTGCCAAAGTGTGACGCTCTAGTGTCAAAGTGTGACGCTCTAATGCCAAAGTGTGGAACTCTAGTGCCAAAGTGTGATGCTCTGGTGCCAAGGTGTGAAGCTCTAGTGCCAAAGTGTGATGCTCTAGTGCCAAACTGTGATGGTCTAGTGCCAACGTGTGACGCTCGAGTGCCAAAGTGTGAAGCTCTAGTGCCAAAGTGTGCCGCTCTAGTGCCAACGTTTGGAGCTCTAGTTCCAGAGTCTGATGCTCTAGTGCCAAAGTGTGACGCCGTAGTGCCAAAGTGTGACGCTTTAGTGCCAAAGTGTGGAACTCTAGTGCCAAAGTGTGATGCCATAGTGCCAAAGTGTGACGCTCTAGTGCCAAAGTGTGACGCTCTAGTGCCAAAGAGTGATGCTCTAGTGCCAAAGAGTGATGTTCTATTGCCAAAGTTCGAAACTATAGTGCCCAAGTGTGACGCATTAGTACGAATGTGTGACGCTCTATTGCCAAAGTGTGACTCTCCTGTGCCAAAGTGTGACGCTCTAGTGCCAAAGTATGAAGCTCTAGTCTCCAAGTGTGACGCTCTAGTGCCAAAGTCTGACGCTCTAGTGCCAAAGTGTGATGGTCTAGTGCCAAAGTTTGAGGCTCTATTGCCAAAGTTTGAAACTCTAGTGCCAAAGTGTGATGCTCTAGTGCCTAAGTGTGACGGTCTAGTGCCAAAGTGTGACGCTGTAGTGCCAAAGTGTGACGCTCAAGTGCCAAAGTGTGATGCTCTAGTGCCAAAGTATGACGCTCTAGTACCAGAGTGTGACACTCTAGTGCCAAAGTGTGACGCTCTAGTTCCAAAGTGCGACACTCTATTGCTAAAGTGTGACTCTCTAGTGCCTAAATGTGACTCTCTACTGCCAAAAATCGAGACTTTAGTGCCAATGTGTGACGCTCTAGTGCCAAAGTGTGACACTATAGTGCCAAAGTGTGACGCTCTAGTTCCAAGGAGTGACGCTCTAGTACCAAAGTGTGATGCTCTAGTGCAATGGTGTGAAGCTCTAGTGCCAAAGTGTGATGCTCGAGTGCCAAAGTGTGATGCTCCTGTGCCAAAGTGTGACGCTCGAGTGCCAAGGTGTGAAGCTCTAGTGCCAACGTGTGACACACTAGTGCCAAAGTGTGATGCTCTAATGCAAAAGTGTGACGCTCTAGTGCCAAAGTTTGACGCTCTAGTGCCCATGTGTGATGCTCTAGTGCCAAAGTGTGATGGTCTAGTGCCACAGTGTGACGCCCTAGTGCAAAAGTGTGAAGCGCTAGTGCCAACATGTGACGCTCTAGTGCCAAGTTGTTACACTCTAATGCCAAAGTGTGACGCTCTTGTGCCAAAGTGTGAATCTCTAGTGCCAAAGTGTGTCCCTCTAGTGCCAAAGTTCGAAACTCTGGTGCCAAAGTGTGAGGTTCTAGTGCCAAAGAGTGACGCCCAAGTGCCAAAGTGTGACGCTCTAGTACCAAACTGTGGAGGTCTAGTGCCACAGTGTGACGCTCTAGTGCCAAAGTGTCAAGCGCCAGTGCCAACGTGTGACGCTCTAGTGCCTAAGTGTGACGCTCTAGTGCCAAAATGTGACGCTCTAGTGCCAAAGTGTGATGCTCTGGTGCCAAAGTGTGACGCTCTAGTTCCAATGTGTGATGCTCTTGTGCCAAAGGGTGACGCTCTAGTGCCCAAGCGTGACGCTCTTGTGTCAAAGTGTGATGCTCTAGTGCCAGAGTGTGACGCTCTAGTGCGAGAGTGTGAAGCTCTAGTGCCAAAGTGTGAAGCTCTTGTGTCAAAGTGTGATGCTCTAGTGCCAAAGTATGACGCTCTAGTGCCAAAGTTCGAAACTCTAGTGCCAACGTGTGATGCTCTAGTGCCAATTATTTACGCTGTAGTGCCAAAGTATGACGCTCTAGTTCCAAAGTGTGACGCTCTAGTGCCAAAGTGTGAAGCTCAAGTGCGAAAGTGTAACACTCTGGTGCCAAAGTGTGAAGCTCTAGTGCCAAAGTATGATGATCTAGTGCCAAAGTTTGAAGCTCTAGTGCCAAAGTGTGACGCTCAAGTGCCAAACTGTGACGCTCTAGTGCCAAAGTGTGACGCCCTAGTGCCAAAGTGTGACGCTCTAGTACCAAAATATGAAGCTCTAGTGCCAAAGTGTGACAATCTAGTGCCAACGTGTGAAGGTCTTATGCCAAAGTGTGATGCTCTAGTGCCAAACGTGTGATGCTCTAGTGCCAAAGTGTGATGCTGTAGTTCCAAATTGTGACGCTCTACTGCCAACGTTTGGAGCTCCAGTGCCAAAGTGTGACGCTCTAGTGCCAAAGTGTGACGCTGTAGTGCCAAAGTGTGACGCTCTAGTGCCAAAGTGTGGAGCTCTAGTGCCAAAGTGTGATGCTCTAGTGCCAAAGTGTAACGCTCTACTGCCAAAGTGTGACGATGTAGTGCCCAATTCTGACGCTCTAGTGCCAACGTTTGAAGCTCTAGTGCCAAAGTGTGATACTCTAGTGCCAAAGTGTGAATCTCTAGTGCCAAAGTGTGATGCTCTAGTACCAAAGTGTGACGCTCTAGTACCAAAGTGTGACGCCCTAGTGCCAAAGTGTGACGCCCTAGTGCCAAAGTGTGACGCTATAGTGCCAAAGTGTGACGCTCTAGTGCCAAAGTGGGACGCTCTAGTGCCATAGTGTGACGCTCTAGTACCAAAGTATGAAGCTCTAGGGCCAAAGTGTGATGCTCTAGTGCCAAACTGTGACGATCTAGTGCCAAAGTGTGACGTTCTAGTGCCAAAGTATAAAGGTCTAGTGCCAAAGTGTGACGCTCTAGTGCCAAAGTGTGACACTGTAGTGCCAAAGTGTGACGCTCAAGTGCCAAAGTGTGGAGGTCTAGTGCCAAACTGTGATTCTCTAGTGCCAAAGTATGACGCTCTAGTGCCAAAGTGTGACTCTCTAGTGCGAATGTGTGACGCTCTAGTGCCAAAGTGTGAATCTCTAGTGCCTAAATGTGACTCTCTAGTGCCAAAATTCGAGACTCTAGTGCCAAAGTGTGACGCTCTAGTGCCAAACTGTGACACTATAGTTCCAAAGTATGACGCTCTAGTTCCAAGGAGTGACGCTCTAGTGCCAAAGTGTGATGCTCTAGTACCATGGTGTGAAGCTCTAGTGCCAAAGTGTGATGCTCGAGTGCCAAAGTGTGATGCTCCTGTGCCAAAGTGTGACGCTCGAGTGCCAAGGTGTGAAGCTCTAGTGCCAACGTGTGACGCTCTAGTGCCAAAGTGTGACGCTCTAGTGAAAACGTGTCATGCTCTAGTGCCAAAGTTTGACGCTCTAGTGCCCATGTGTGACGCTTTAGTGCCAAAGTGTGATGGTCTAGTGCCACAATGTGACGCTCTAGTGCAAAATTGTGAAGCGCTAGTGCCAAAGTGTGACGCTCTAGTGCCAAAGTGTGACACTCTAGTGCCAAAGTGCGACGCTCTAGTGCCAAAGTGTGAGTGTGACGCTATAGTGCCAACGTGTGACGCTCTAGTGCCAAAGTGTGACGCTCTAGTACCAAAGTGTGACGCTCTAGTGCCAAAGTGTGATGCTTTAATGCCAAAGTGTGATGCTGTAGTACCAAAGTCTGACGCTCTAGTGCCAAAGTGTGAAGCTCTAGTGCCAAAGTGTGACGCTCTAGTGCCAAAGTGTGACACTCTAGTGCCAAAGTGCGACGCTCTAGTGCCAAAGTGTGAGTGTGACGCTATAGTGCCAACGTGTGACGCTCTAGTGCCAAAGTGTGACGCTCTAGTGCCAAAGTGTGATGCTTTAATGCCAAAGTGTGATGCTGTAGTACCAAAGTCTGACGCTCTAGTGCCAAAGTTTGAAGCTCTAGTGCCAAAGAGTGACACTCTAGTGCGAAAGTGTTACACTCTAGTGCCAAAGTGTGACGCTATTGCGCCAAAGTGTAAAACTCAAGTGCCAAAGTGTGACGCTCTAGTACCAAAGTGTGACGCTCTAGTTCCAAAGTGCAACACTCTATTGCAAACGTGTGACGCTCTAGTGCCAAAGTGTGACGCTCTAGTGCCAAAGCTTCAAACTCAAGTGCCAAAGTGTGAGGATCTAGTGCCAATTTGTGACGCTCTATTGCCAAAGTGTGACGCTCTAGTGCCAAATTTTGAAACTCTAGTGCTAAAGTGTGACACTCTAGTGCCCAAGTGCGACACTCTAGTGCCAAAGTGTGACACTCTAGTGCTAAAGTGTGACTCTCCCGTGCCCAAGTGTGACACTCTACTGCCAAAGTGTGAAGCTCAACCGCCAAATTGTGACGCTCTAGTACCAAAGTCTGAAGGTCTAGTGCCACAGTGTGACGCTCTAGTGCCAAAGTGTGAGGCGCTAGTGCGAGAGTGTGACGCTCTAGTACCAAAGTGTGATGCTCTAGTGCCAAAGTGGGACGCTCTAGTGCCAAAGTGTGATGCTCTAGTGCCAAAGTGTGGCGCTGTAGTCCCAAAGTGTGACGCTCTTGTGCAAACGGGTGACGCTCTAGTACCAAAGTGTGATGCTGTAGTACCAAAGTGTGATGCTCTAGTGCCAAAATATGATGCTCCCGTACCAAAGTGTGAAACTCTAGTGCCAAAGTGTGAAGCTCTTGTGTCGAAGTGTGACGCTCTAGTGCCAAAGTTCAAAACTCTAGTGCCAACGTGTGATGCTCTAGTGCCAATGTGTGACGCTCTAGAACCAAAGTGTGACGCTCTAGTTCTCAAGTGTGACGCTGTAGTGCCAAAGTGTGACGCTCTAGTGCCAAAGTGAAACATCTGGTGCCAATGTGTGAAGCTCTACTGCCAAAGTATGACGCTCTAGTGCCAAAGTGTGAAGCTCTAGTGCCAAAGTGTGACGCTCAAGTACCAAAGCGTGACGCTCTAGTGCCAACGTGTGACCCTCTAGTTCCAAACTGGGACGCTCTAGTGCCAAAGTGTGACGCTCTAGTACCAACATATGAAGCTCTAGTGCCAAAGTGTAACGCTCTGGTGCCAAAGTGTGAAGCTCTAGTGCCAAAGTGTGACGATCTAGTGCCAAAGTGTGACGTTCTAGTGCCAAAGTGTGAAGGTCTAGTGCCAAAGTGTGATGCTCTAGTGCCGAATATGTGACGCTCTAGTGCCAAATGTGTGACGCTCTAGTGCCAAATTGTGAAGCTCAAATGCCAACGTTTGGAGCTCTAGTGCCAAAGTGTGATCCTCTAGTCCCAAAGTGTGACTCTGTAGTGGCAAAGTGTGATGCTCTAGTGCCAAAGTGTAGATCTCTAGTGCCAAAGGGTGGTGCTCTAGTGCCAAAGTGTGACGCTCTAGTGCCAAAGTGTGACGCTGTAGTGCCAAAGTCTGGCGCTCTATTGCCAGAGTTTGAAGCTCTAGTGCCAAAGGATGACGCTCTAGTGCCAAAGTGTGACATCACAGTCGTAAAATGTGATGCTCTAGTGCCAAAGTGTGTCTCTCTAATGCCAAAGTGTGAAGCTCTAGTGCCAAAGTGTGCCGCTCTAGTGTCAACGTTTGGAGCTCTAGTTCCAACGTGTGATGCTCTACTGCCAAAGTGTGATGCCGTAGTGCCAAAGTGTGACGCTATAGTGCCAAAGTGTGGAACTCTAGTGCCAAAGTGTGATGCTATAGTGCCAAAGTGTGAGGCTTTAGTGCCAAAGTTTGACGCTCTAGTGCCAAAGAGTGATGCTCTAGTGCCAAAGTGTGACGCCCAAGTGCCAAAGTTCGAAACTATAGTGCCCAAGTGTGACGCTTTAGTACAAAAGTGTGACGCTCTATTGCCAAAGTGTGACTCTCCTGTGCCAAAGTGTGACGCTCTAGTGCCAAAGTGTGAGGCTCTATCGCCAAAGTTTGAAACTCTAGTGCCAGAGTGTGATGCTCTAGTGCCAAAGTGTGACGCTCTAGTGCCAAAGTGTGACGCTGTAGTGCTCAAGTCTGACGCTCTAGTGCCAAAGTGTGATGATCTAGTGCCAAAGTGTGACAATATAGTTCCAAAGTGTGATGTTCTAGTGCCAAAGTGTGAAGGTCTAGTGCCAAAGTGTGATGCTCTAGTGCCAAACATGTGACGCTTCAGTGCCAAAGTGTGATGCTCTAGTGCCAAAGTGTGACGCTCTAATGCCAACGTTTGGAATTCTAGTGCCAAAATGTGACGCTCTCGTGCCAAAGTGTGACGCTGTAGTGCCAAAGTGTGGCGCTACAGTGCCAAAGTGTGGAGCTCTAGTACCAAAGTGTGATGCTCTAGTGCCAAAGTGTGACGCTCTAGTGCCAAAGTGTGACGATGTAGTGCCAAAGTCTGACGCTCTAGTGCCAAAGTGTGAATCTCTAGTGCCAAAGTGTGACGCTCTTGTGCCAAAGTGTGACACTCTAATGCCAAAGTGTGACGCTCTAGTGCCAAAGTGTGAATCTCTAGTGCCAAAGTGTGATGCTCTAGTACCAAAGTGTGACGCTCTAGTACCAAAGTGTGATGCTCTAGTGCCAAAATGTGACAATCTAGTTTCAAATTGCGACACTCTATTGCCAAAGTGTGAAGCTCTAGTGCCAAAGTGTAACGCTCTGGTGCCCAAGTGTGAAGCTCTAGTGCCAACGTATGACGCTCTAGTGCCAAAGTGTGAAGCTCTAGTGCCAAAGTGTGACGCTCAAGTGCCAAAGTGTGACGCTCTAGTGCCAAAGTGTGACGTTCTAGTGCCAAAGTGTGAAGGTCTAGTGCAAAAGTGTGATGCTCTAGTGCCAAACGTGTGACGCTCTAGTGCCAAAGTGTGACGCTCTAGTGCCAAAGTGTGACGCTCTAGTGCCAAAGTGTGAAGCTCTAGTGCCAAAGTGTGACGCTCAAGTGCCAAAGTGTGACGCTCTAGTGCCAAAGTGTGACGTTCTAGTGCCAAAGTGTGAAGGTCTAGTGCAAAAGTGTGATGCTCTAGTGCCAAACGTGTGACGCTCTAGTGCCAAAGTGTGACGCTCTAGTTCTAAATTGTGATGCTCTAATGCCAACGTTTGGAGCTCTAGTGCCAAGGTATGACGCTCTAGTGCCAAAGTGTGACGTTGTAGTACCAAAATGTGAAGCTCTAGTGCCAAAGTGTGACTCTATTCCCAAAGTGTGGAGCCCTAGTGCCAAAGTTTGATGCTTTAGTGCCAAAGTGTGACGCTCTAGTGCCAAAGTGTGACACTCTAGTGGCAAAGTGTGATGCTCTAGTGCCAAAGTGTGACGCTCTAGTGCCAATGTTCAAAACTCTAGTGCCAAAGTGTGATGCTCTAGTGCCAAAGTGTGACGCTCTAGTGTCAAAGTGTGACTCTCCCATGCCAAAGTGTGACGCTCTAGGGCCAAAGTGTGAGGCTCTAGTGCCACAGTGTGACGCTCTAGTGCCAAAGTGTGACACTCTAGTGCCAAAGTGTGATGCTCTGATGCCAATGTTTGGAGCTCTAGTGCCAAAGTGAGATGTTGTAGTGCCAAAGTCTGACGCTCTAGTGCCAAAGTTTGAAGCTCTAGTGCCAAAGTGTGACGCTCTAGTGCCAAAGTGTGACACTCTAGTGCCAAAGTGTGACGCTCTAATGGCAAAGTGTGAATCTCTAGTGCCAACGTGTGATGCTCTAGTGCCGAAGTGTGATGCTCTAGTACCAAAGTGTGACGCTCTAGTGCCAAGGTGTGACGCTCTAGTTCCAAAGTGCGACACTCTATTGCCAAAGTGTGACGCTCAAGCGGCACACTAACGCTCTAGTGCCAAAGGTTGAAACTCTAGTGTCAAAGTGTGACGCTCTAGTGCCAAAGTGTGACACTCGAGTGCCAAAGTGTGACGGTATAGTGTCAAATTGTGACGCTCTAGTGCCAAAGTGTGGAACTCAAGTGCCAAAGTGTGATGCTCTAGTGCCAAGTTGTGAAGCTCTAGTGCCAAAGTGTGATGCTCTAGTGCCAAATTCTGATGGTCTAATGCAAAAGTGTGACGGTCGAGTGCCGAAGTGTGAAGTTCTAGGGCCAAAGTGTGACGCTCTAGTGCCAATGTTTGGAGCTCTAGTTCCAAAGTGTGACGCTCTAGTGCCAAAGTGTGATGCTGTAGTACCAAAGTGTGACGCTATAGTGCCAAAGTGTGGAGCTCTAGTGCCAAAGTGTGATTCTCTAGTGCCAAAGTGTGACGTTCTAGTGCCAAAGTTCGAAATCTAGTACCCAATTGTGACGCTCTAGTACGAAAGTGTGATGCTCTATTGTCAAAGTGTGACTCTCCTGTGCCAAAGTGTGACGCTCTAGTGCCAAATTTGAAGCTCTAGTACCCAAGTATGACGCTCCAGTGCCAAAGTGTGAAGGTCTAGTGCCACAGTGTGACGCTCTAGTGCCAAAGTGTGAAGCGCTAGTGCCAAAGTGTGAAGCTCTATTGCCAAAGTGTGACGTTCTAGTGCCAATGTGTGACGCTCTAGTGTCAAAGTGTGACGCTCTAGAGCCAAAGTATGGAACTCTAGTACCAAAGCGTGACGCTCTAATGCCAAGGGGTGAAGCTCTAGTGCCAAAGTGCGATGCTCAAGTGCCAAAATGTGATGCTCTTGTGCCAAAGTGTTACGCTCAAGTGCCAAAGTGTGAAGCTCTAGTGCCAAAGTGTGATGCTCTAGTACCAAAGTATGACGCTCTAGTACCAAAGTGTGACGCTCTAGTGGAAAAATGTGACCGTCTAGTTCCAAAGTGCGACACTCTATTGCCAAAGTTTGAAGCTCTAGTGCCAAAGTGTAACGCTCTGGTGCCAAAGTGTGAAGGTCTAGTGCCACAGTGTGATGCTCTAGTGCCAAAGTGTGGAGCGCTAGTGCCAAAGTGTGACGCTCTAGTGCCAAATTGTGACGCTCTAATGCCAAATTCTGACGCTCTAGTGCCAAAGTGTGACGCTCAAGAGCCAAAGTGTGACGCTCTAGTGCCAAAGTGTGATGCTCTAGTACCGAAGTGTGAAGCTCTAGTGCCAAACTTTGAAACTCTAGTGCCAAAGTGTGATGCTCTGTTGCCAATGTGTGAAGCTCTAGTTCCAAAGTGTGACACTGTAGTGCCAAAGTCTGACGCTCTAGTGCCAAAGTTTGAAGCTCTAGTGCCAACGTGTGACGCTCTACTGCCAAGTTGTTACACTCTAGTGCCAAATTGTGACGCTCTTGTGCCAAAGTGTGAATGTCTAGTGCCAAACTGTGACGCTCTAGTGCCAAAGTGTGACGCTGTAGTACCAAAGTGTGACGCTCTAGTGCCAAGGTGTGACGCTCTAGTTCCAAAGTGCGACACTCTATTGCAAGAGTGTGACGCTCTAGTGCCAAAGTGTGTCGCTCTAGTGCCAAGGTTCGAAACTCTAGTGCCAAAGTGTGAGGTTCTATTGCCAAAGTGTGACGCTCAAGTGCCAAATTGTGACGCTCTAGTACCAAAGTGTGAAGGTCTAGTGCCACAGTGTGACTCTCTAGTGCCAAAGTGTGAAGCGCCAGTGCCAACGTGTGACGCTCTCGTGCCAAAATGTGACACTCTAGTGCCAAAGTGTGATGCTCCGGTGCCAAAGTGTGACGCTCTAGTCCCAATGTATGACGCTCTTGTGCCAAAGGGTGACGCTCTTGTGCCCAAGCGTGACGCTCTAGTGTCAAAGTGTGATGCTCTAGTGCCAGAGTGTGACGCTCTAGTGCAAGAGTGTGAAGCTCTAGTGCCAAAGTGTGAAGCTCTTGTGTCAAAGTGTGAGGCTCTAGGGCCAAAGTGTGACGCTCTTGTGCCAAAGTTCGAGACTCTAGTGCCAACATGTGATGCTCTAGTGCCAATGTGTGACGCTATAGTGCCAAAGTGTCACGCTCTAGTTCCAAAGTGTGATGCTCTAGTGCCAAAGTGTGAAGCTGTAGTGCCAAAGTGTAACACTCTGGTGCCAAAGTGTGAAGCTCTAGTGCCAAAGTATGACGCTCTAGTGCCAAAGTTTGAAGCTCTAGTGACAAGGTGTGATTCTCAAGTGCCAAAATGTGACTCTGTAGTGCCAAAGTGTGACGCTCTATTGCCAAAGTGTGGAGCTCTAGTGTTAAAGTGTGATGCTCTAGTGCCAAATTGTGACGGTCTACTGCCAAAGTGTGACGATGTAGTGCCCAATTCTGATGCTCTAGTGCCAAAGTTTGAAGCTCTAGTGCCAAAGTGTGACGCTCTAGTGCCAACGTGTGACACTCTAGTGCCAAAGTGTGACACTCTACTGCGAAAGTGTGAATCTCTTGTGCCAAAGTGTGATGCTCTAGTACCAAAGTGTGACGCTCTAGTACCAAAGTGTGACGCTCTAGTGCCAAAGTGCGACGCTCTAGTGCCAAAGTGTGACGCTATAGTGCCAAAATGTGACGCTCTAGTGCCAAAGAGGGAAGCTCTAGTGCCAAAGTGTGACGCTCTAGTACCAAAGTATGAAGCTCTAGGGCCAAAGTGTGACGCTCTAGTGCCAAACTGTGACAATCTAGTGCCAAAATATGACGTTCTAGTGCCAAAGTATGAAGGTCTAGTGCCAAAGTGTGATTCTCGAGTGCCAAACGTGTGACGCTCTAGTGCCAAAGTGTGATGCTCTAGTGCCAAAGTGTGACGCTCTAATGCCATCTTTTGGAGCTCTAGTGCCAAAGTGTGACGCTCTAGTGCCAAAGTGTGACGCTGTAGTGCCAAAGTGTGACGCTCAAGTGCCAAAGTGTGGAGGTCTAGTGCCAAACTGTGATTCTCTAGTGCCAAAGTATGACGCTCTAGTGCCAAAGTGTGACTCTCTAGTGCCAATGTGTGACGCTCTAGTGCCAAAGTGTGAATCTCTAGTGCCAAAGTGTGAAGCTCTCGTGCCAAAGTTCGAGACGCAGGTAACTTGGGTATAGGCGCAGGTACCATAGGCACAGGCGCAGGTACTCTAGGCACAGGCGCAGGTACCCTAGGCATAGGCGTAGGTACCCTAGGCACAGGCGCACGTACCATATGCACATGCGCAGGTACCCTAGGCATAGGCGTAGGTACCCTAGGCACATGCGCACGTACCCTAGGCACATGCGCAGGTACCCTAGGCACATGCACAGGTACCCTAGGCACAGGCACAGGTATCCTAGGCACAAGCGCAAGTACCCTAGGGACAGGCGCAGGTACCCTAGGCAGAGGCGCAGGTACCATAGGCACAGGCGCAAGTACCCTAAGCACAGGCGTAGGTACCTTAGGCACAAGCGCAGGTACCCTAAGCACAAGCGTAGGTACCCTAGGCACAGGCGCAGGCGCAGGTACCCTAGGCACAGGCGCAGGTACCCTAGGCACAGGCGCAGATACCCTAGGCACAGGCGCAGGTACCCTAGGGACAGGCGCAGGTACCCTAGGCACA
>SZWC01004117.1:163646-180746 GCA_023375785.1 Penium margaritaceum
CTAGGCACAGGCGCAGGTACCCTAGGCACAGGCGCAGGTACCCTAGGCACAGGCGCAGGTACCCTAGGCACAAGCGCAGGTACCCTAGGCACAGGCGCAGGTATCCTAGGCACAGGCGCACGTACCCTAAGCACAGGCGCAGGTACCCTGGGCACAGGCGCAGGTAACCTGTGCACAGGCGCACGCATCCCAGGCACAGGCGCAGGTATCCTAGGGACAGGAGCAGGTACCCTAGGCACAGGCGCAGGAACCCTAAGCACAGGCGCACGTACACTATGCACACGCGCAGGTACCCTAAGCACAAGCGCATGTACCCTAGGCACAGGCACAGGTACCCTAGGCACAGGCGAAGGTACCCTAGGCATAGGCGCAGCGCAGGTACCCTAGGCACAGGGGCAGGTAACATGGGTACAGGCGCAGGTACCCTAGGCACAGGCGCAAATATCCTAGGCACAGGCGCAGGTACCCTAGGCACAGGCGCCGGTACCCTAGGCACAGGCGCAGGTACCCTAGGCACAGGCACAGGTACCCTAGCCACAGGCGCAAGTTACCTGGGCACACGCGCAGGTACCCTAGGCACAGGCGCAGGTACCCCAGGCACAGGCGTAGGTACCCTAGGCAAAGGCGCATGTACCCTAAGCACAGTCGCAGGTACCCTAGGCACAGGCGCAGGTACCCTAGGCACAGGCGTAGGTGCCCTAGGCACAGGCGCAGGTACCCTAGGCACCGGCGCAAGTACCCTAGGCACAGGCGCAGGTACCGTAGGCACAGGCGCAGGTACTCTAAGCACAGGTGCAGGTACCTTAGGCACTGGCGTAGGTACCCTAAGCACAGGCAGAGGTACCCTAGGCAAAGGTGCAAGTACCCTATGCATAGTCGCAGGCACCCCAGGCACACGCGCTGGTACCCTAGGGACAGGCGCAGGTACCCTAGGCACAAGCGCAGGTACCCAAAGCACAGACGCAGAAACCCTAGGCACAGGCGCAGGTACCCTAAGCACAAGCGCAGGTACCCTAAGCACAGGCGCAGGTACCCTAGGTACAAGCGCAGGTACCCTAGGCACAGGCGCAGGTACCTTACGCACAGGCGCACATACCCTAGGCACAGGCGCAAGTACCCTAGGCACAGGCGCAGGTACCCTAGGCACAGGAGCTGGTACCCCAGGCACAGGCGCAGGTAACTTGGGCACGGGCGCAGGTACCCTAGGCAAAGGCACATGTACCCTAGGCATAGGCACAGGTACCCTAGGCACAGGCGCAGGTACCCTAGGCATAGGCGCAGGTACCCTAGGCACAGGCGCAGGTACTCTAGGCACAGGCGCAGGTACCCTAGGCACGGGCGCAGGTACCCTAAGCACAGGCGCAGGTACCTTAGGCACAGGCGCAGGTACCCTAGGCACGGGCGCAGGTACCCTAAGCACAGGCGCAGGTACCTTAGGCACAGGCGCAGGTACCCTAGGCACGGGCGCAGGTACCCTAAGCACAGGCGCAGGTACCTTAGGCACAGGCGCAGGTACCCTAGGCACGGGCGCAGGTACCCTAAGCACAGGCGCAGGTACCTTAGGCACAGGCGCAGGTACCCTAGGCACGGGCGCAGGTACCCTAAGCACAGGCGCAGGTACCTTAGGCACAGGCGCAGGTACCCTAGGCACGGGCGCAGGTACCCTAAGCACAGGCGCAGGTACCTTAGGCACAGGCGCAGGTACCCTAGGCACGGGCGCAGGTACCCTAAGCACAGGCGCAGGTACCTTAGGCACAGGCGCAGGTACCCTAGGCACGGGCGCAGGTACCCTAAGCACAGGCGCAGGTACCTTAGGCACAGGCGCAGGTACCCTAGGCACGGGCGCAGGTACCCTAAGCACAGGCGCAGGTACCTTAGGCACAGGCGCAGGTACCCTAGGCACGGGCGCAGGTACCCTAAGCACAGGCGCAGGTACCTTAGGCACAGGCGCAGGTACCCTAGGCACGGGCGCAGGTACCCTAAGCACAGGCGCAGGTACCTTAGGCACAGGCGCAGGTACCCTAGGCACGGGCGCAGGTACCCTAAGCACAGGCGCAGGTACCTTAGGCACAGGCGCAGGTACCCTAGGCACGGGCGCAGGTACCCTAAGCACAGGCGCAGGTACCTTAGGCACAGGCGCAGGTACCCTAGGCACGGGCGCAGGTACCCTAAGCACAGGCGCAGGTACCTTAGGCACAGGCGCAGGTACCCTAGGCACGGGCGCAGGTACCCTAAGCACAGGCGCAGGTACCTTAGGCACAGGCGCAGGTACCCTAGGCACGGGCGCAGGTACCCTAAGCACAGGCGCAGGTACCTTAGGCACAGGCGCAGGTACCCTAGGCACGGGCGCAGGTACCCTAAGCACAGGCGCAGGTACCCTAGACACAGGCGCAGGTACCCTAGGCACAGGCGCAGGTACCCTAAGCAAAGGCGCAGGTACCCTAGGGACAGGCGCACTTACCCTAGGCAAAGGGGGAGGTACCCTAGGCACAGGCGCAGGTACCCTTTGGGACAGGCTCAGGTACCCTAAG
This sequence comes from Penium margaritaceum, assembly GCA_023375785.1. Classification (NCBI taxonomy): domain Eukaryota; kingdom Viridiplantae; phylum Streptophyta; class Zygnematophyceae; order Desmidiales; family Peniaceae; genus Penium; species Penium margaritaceum. Next base: position 166,178 of record SZWC01004117.1, read on the forward strand.
CACAGGCGCAGGTAACCTGGACACAGGCGCATGTACCCTAGGGACAGGCGCAGGTACCCTAGGGACAGGCGCAGGCACCCTAAGCACAGCTGCAGGGAACCTGGACACGGGCGCAGGTATCCTAGGCACAGGCGCAGGTACCCTAGGCATAGGCGCAGGTACCCCAGGCACAGGTGCAGGTACCCTAGGCACAGGCGCAGGTACCCTAGGCATAGGCGCAGGTACCCTAGGCACAGGCGCAGGTACACTAGGCACAGGCATAGGTAACCTGGGCGCAGGCGTAGGTACCCTAGGCACAGTCACAGGCACCCCAGGCACAGGCGCAGGTACCCTAGGGACAGGCGCATGTACCATAGGCACAGGCGCATGCACCCTAAGCACAGACGCAGGTACCCTAGGCAGAGGTGCAGGTACCCTAAGCACAGGCGCAGGTACCCTAGGCACAGGCGCAGGTACCCTAGGCACAGGCGCAGGTTCCCTAGGCACAGGCGCACGTAACCTGGGCACTGGCACAAGTACCCTAGGCACAGGCGCAGGTACCCTAGGCACAGGCGCATGTACCCTAGGCACAGGTGCAGGTACCCTAGGCACAGGCACAGGTACCCTAGGGACACGCGCAGGTACCCTAGGCAGAGGCGCACGTAACCTGGGCACAGGCGCAGGTACCCCAGGCACAGGCGCAGGTACCCTAGGCACAGGCGCAGGTACCCCTTGCACAGGCGCAGGTACCTTAGGGACAAGCGCAGGTACCCTAGGCACAGGCGCAGGTACCCTAGGGACAGGCACACGTATCCTAGGCACAGGTACAGGTAACCTGGGCACAGGCGCAGGTACCCTAGGCACAGGCGCAGGCACCCTAGGCACAGGCGCAGGTACCCTAGGCATAGGCTCAGGTACCCTAGGCACAGGCGCAGGCACCCTAGGCACAGGCGCAGGTACCCTAGGCACAGGCGCAGGTACTCTAGGCCGTGCTCCAGTTGTTTTGGGCGTGCTCAAGGTGTCCTGAGCTTGCCCCAAAGGGCTTAGGCTTGCTCCAGTGGTCTTGAGCTTACTCCAGTTGTCTGCGCATTGCTCCAGTTGTCTTGGGCTTGCTCCAGCTGGCTTGGCATTGCTCCAATTATCTTGGCTTTGCTCCAGTTCTCTTAGCCATGCTCTAGTTGTCCTGGCCTTGCTCCACTTGTCTTGGCTTACGTCCAGTTATCCTCGTCTTGCTACAGTTGTCTTGGGCTTGCTCCACTTGTATTGGCTTTGATCCAGTTGTCTTGGCGTTGCTTGAGTTGTCTTTGGCGTGCCCGAGTTGTCTTTGGCTTCCTCCACGTTTTTTTCGCCTTGCTCCAGTTTTCTTGGCCTTGCTCCAGTTGTCTTGGGCTTGCTCTAGTTGTTGTAGGCTTACTCTAGTTGTCTTGGCCTTGCTCCAGCTTTCTTGGTCTTGCTCTTGTTGATTTGGCCTTGATCATGTTGTCTTGGGCTTGCTCCAGTTGTCTTGGGCTTGCCCCAGGTATCCTGGGCCTGCTCTAGTTGTCTTGGGCTTGCTCTAGTTGTCTTGGCCTAGCTCCAGTTGTATTGGGCTTGCTCCAACTTTCTTGGCATTGCTCCAGTTGACTTGGCCTTGCTCCAGTTGCCTTGGCCTTGCTCCAGTTGTCTTGGCCTTGCTCCAGTTGTTTTGGACCTGCTCCGGTTGTCTTGGGCTTGCTCCAGTTGTTTTGGCCTTGCTCCAGTTGTCTTGGCCTTGCTCCAGTTGTCTTGGACCTGCTCCTGCTGTCTTGGGCTTGCTCTAGTTGTCTTGGGCTTGTTCCTGTTTTTTTGGCCTGGCTCCAGTTTTCTTGGCCTGGCTTCAGCTGTCTTGGGATTGATCCCGTTGTCTTTGGCTTGCACCATTTGACTTGGGCTTGCTCTAGTTGTCTTGGCCTTGCTCCAGTTGTCTTGGCCTAACTCCAGTTGTCTTGGGCTTGTCCTAGTTGTATTGGCCTTGCTGCAGTTATCGTTGCCTTGCTCTTGTTGTCTCGGTATTGCCCCAGTTGCATTGGGCTTGCTCCAGATGTCTTGGGCTTGCTCCATTTGTCTTGGTCTTGCTTCATTTGTTTGGGCTTGCTCCAGTTGTCTTGGACTTGCTCCACTTGTCTTGGGATAGCTCCAGTTGTCTTGGGCTTCCTCCAGTTGGAGCAAGCCCAAGACAGCTAGAGCAAGGCCAAGACAACTGGATCAATGCCAAAACAGCTGGAGCAAGCCCAAGACAAGTGGAGCAAGTCCAAGACAACTGGTACAAGACCAAGATAATTGGAGCAAGCCTATGACAACGGGAGCAAGGTCAAGACAGCTGGAGCAATTTCAAAAAACCTGGAGCATGCCCAAAACAGGTGGAGCAAGTCCTAGAAAACAGGAGCAAGGCCAAGACAGCTGGAGCAAGCCCAAGACAACTGGAGCAAGCCCGATAAAACTGGAGCAAGGCCAAGGCAACTGAAGCAATCCCAAAACAACTGGAGCAACCCCAAGAGAACTGGAGCAAGCCCACGACAGCTGGAGCAAGCACAAGACAAGTGGACCCAGCCCAAGACAACTAGAGCAAGGCCAAGACAACAAGAGCAAGGCCAAGACAACTAGGTCAAGCTAATGACAAATGAAGCAAGCCCAAGACATCTGGAGGAATTCCAAGACAAATGGAGCAAGGCCAATACAACTGGAGCAAGCCCAAGACAACAGGAGCAAGCCCAAGACAACTGGAGCAAGGCCACGACAACTTGAGCAAGCCCAAGACAACAGGGCAAGCCCAAGACAACTGGAGCAAGCCTAAGACAAGTGGAGCAATGCCAAGACAACAGAAGCAAGCCCAAAACAACTGGAGCAAGCCCAAGACAACTGGAGCAAGCCCAAGAACACTGGAGCAAGGACAAGACAACTGGAGCAAGTCCAAGACACATGTTGCAAGCCCAAACAACTGGAGCAAGGCCAAGACCACTGGAGAAAGGCCAAGGCAACTGGAGCAAGCCCAAGACAACTGGAGCAAGCCCAAGACAGCTGGAGCAAGTCCAAGACAACTGAAACAAGGCCAAGACAACTGGAGCAAGGCCAAGAAAGCTGGAGCAAGCCCAAGACAACTGGAGCAGGCCCTAGACAACTGGAGCAGGCCTAAGACAATTCGAGCAAGCCTAAGACAATTGGAGCATGGCCTGCACAACTGGAGTAAGCCCAAGACAACTGGAGCAAGTCCAAGACAAGTGGAGCAAGCCCACGAAAACTGGAGTAAAACCAAGAGAACTGGAGCAATCCCAAGACACCTGGAGCAAGCCCAAAAAGAACTTGAGCAAGTCGAAGAGAACTGGAGCAAGGCCAAGGAAACTGGAGCAAGCACAAGAGAACTGGAGCAAGCCCAATACAACTGGAGCAAGTCCAAGACATCAGGAGCAAGGCTCAGACAACTGGAGCAAGCTAATGACACCTGGAGCAATCCAAAGATAACTGAAGCAAGGCCAAGATACCTGGAGCAAGCCCACGAGACCTGGAGCAAGCCTGATACAACGGGAGCAAGGCTAGGACATTTGGAGCAAGCCCAAGTTAACTGGGGCAAGCCCAAGACAACTGGAGCAAGCCCAAGACAACCGGAGCAAGCCCAAGACAAGTGGACCAAGCCCAAGACAACTGGAGAAAGACCAAGCCAACTGAAGCAAGCCCATGGCAACTGGATCAAGCCCAATACAATTGAAACAAGCACAAGACGATTGGAACAAGTCCAAGACAATTGGAGTAAGGCCAAGACAACTGGAAAAAGCCCAATACAACTGGAGAAAGCCCAAGGTAACTGGAGCAAGTCCAATATAACTGGATCAAACCCAAAACAACAGGAGAAAGCCCAAGACATTTGGAGAAAGCCCAAGACAACTGGAGCAAGACCTAGCCAAGTGGAGCAAGGCCAGGACAACTGGAGCAAGGCCAAGACATATGGAGCTCTAGTGCCAAATTGTGTTGCTATAGTGCCAAAGTGTGACGCTCTAGTGCCAAAGTGTGACGCTCTAGTGCCAACAAGTGATGCTCTTGTGCCAAAGTGTGACGCTCTAGAGCCAAAGTTCGAAACTATAGTGCCCAAGTGTGACGCTTTAATACAAAAGTGTGACGCTTTATTGCCAAAGTGTAACTCTCCTGTGCCAAAGTGTGACGCTCTAGTGCCAAAGTTTGAAGCTCTAGTGCCCAAGTATGACGCTCTATTGCCAAAGTGTGAAGGTCTAGTGCCACATTGTGACGCTCTAGTGCCAAAGTGTGAAGCGCTAGAGCCAAAGTGAGACGCTCTAGTGCCAAAGTGTGACGCTCTAGTGCTAACGTGTGACGCTCTAGTGCCACAGTGTGACGCTCTAGTGCCACAGTGTGACGCTCTAGTGCCACAGTGTGACGCTCTAGTGCCACAGTGTGACGCTCTAGTGCCACAGTGTGACGCTCTAGTGCCACAGTGTGACGCTCTAGTGCCAAAGTGTGAAGGTCTAGTGCCACATTGTGACGCTCTAGTGCCAAAGTGTGAAGCGCTAGAGCCAAAGTGAGACGCTCTAGTGCCAAAGTGTGACGCTCTAGTGCTAACGTGTGACGCTCTAGTGCCAAAGTGTGACACTCTAGTGCCAACGTGTGACGCTCTAGTGCCAAAGTGTGAGGCTCTAGTGCCAAAGTGTGAGGCTCTATCGCCAATTTTTGAAACTCTAGTGCCAAAGTGTGATGCTCTAGTGCCAAAGTGTGACGCTCTAGTGCCAAAGTATGACGCTGTAGTGCCAAAGTCTGACCCTCTAGTGCCAAAGTTTGAAGCTCTAGTGCCAACGTGTGACTCTCTGGTGCCAAAGTGTTACACTCTAGTGCCAGAGTGTGACGCTCTAATGCAAAAGTGTGAATCTCTAGTGCCAAAGTGTGACGCTATAGTGCCTAAGTGTGACGCTCTAGTACCAAAGTGTGATGCTCTAGTGCCAAAGTATGACGCTCTAGTTCCAAAGTGCGACACTATGTTGCAAAAGTGTGACGCTCTAGTGCCAAAGTGTGACGCTCTAGTGCCAAAGTTCAAAACTCTAGTGCCAAATTGTGAGGCTCTAGTGCCAAAGTGTGATGCTCTAGTGCCAAAGTGTGACGCTCTAGTACCAAATTGTGAAGGTCTAGTGTCACAGTGTGACGCTTGAGTCCCAAAGTGTGAAGCTTAAGTGCCAAAGTGTGGCGCTCTAGTGCCAAACTGTGACGCTCTAGTGCCAAAGTGTGACGCTCTAGTGCCAAAGTGTGACGCTCAAGTGCCAAATTGTGACGCTCTTGTCTCAAAGGGTGACACTCTTGTGCCAAAGGGTGACTCTCTAGTGCCAAAGTTTGACGCTCTAGTGCCAATGTGTGAGGCTCTAGTGCCAAAGTGTGACTCTCTTGTGTCAACGTTTGGAGCTCTAGTTCCAGAGTGTGACGCTCTAGTGCCAAAGTGTAACACTGTAGTGCCAAAGTGTGACGCTATAGTGCCAAAGTGTGGAGCTCTACTGCCAAAGTGTGATGCTATAGTGCCAAAGTCTGACGCTCTAGTGCCAAAGTGCGACCCTCTAGTGCCAAATAGTGATGCTCTAGTGCCAAAGTGCGACGCTCTAGTGCAAAAGTTCGGAACTATAGTGCCCAAGTGTGACATTTTAGTACGCAAGTGTGACGCTCTATTGCCAAAGTGTGACTCTCCTGTGCCAAAGTGTGACGCTCTAGTGCCAAATTGTGAAGCTCTAGTGCCCCAGTGTGACGCTCTATTGCCAAACTGTGAAGCGCTAGAGCCAAAGTGAGACGCTCTAGTGCCAAAGTGTGACGCTTTGGTGCTAAAGTGTGACGCTCTAGTGCCAAAGTGTGACTCTCCAGTGCCAACGTGTGACGCTCGAGTTTCAAAGTGTGACGCTCTAGTGCCAAAGTGTGAGGCTGTAGTGCCAAAGTGTGACGCTCTAGTGCCAAAGTGTGACACTCTAGTGCCAAATTTTGATGCTCTAATGCCAATGTTTGGAGCTCTAGTGCCAAAGTGTGACGCTCTAGTGGCAAAGTTTGACGTTGTAGTGCTAAAGTCTGACGCTCTTGTGCCAGAGTTTGAAGCTCTAGTGCGAAAGTATGTGACGCTCTAGTGCCAAAGTGTGACACTCTAGTGCCAAAGTGTGAATCTCTAGAGCCAAAGTGTGATGCTCTAGTGCCAAAGTGTGACGCTCTAGTACCAAAGTGTGACGCTCTAGTGCCAAAGTGTGATGCTCTAGTTCCAAAGTGCAACACTCTATTGCCAAAGTGTGACGCTCTAGTGGCATACTGACGCTCTAGTGCCAAAGTTTGAAACTCTAGTGCCAAAGTATGACGCTCTAGTGCCAGAGTGTGACACTCTAGTGCCAAAGTGTGACGCTCTACTTCCAAGGAGTGACGCTCTAGTGCCAATGTGTAAAGCTCTAGTGCCAAATTGTGACGCTCTAGTGCCAAAGTGTGACACTCTAGTGTCAAAGTGTGACGCTCTAGTGCCAATGTGTGGAACTCTAGTGCCAAAGTGTGACGCTCTAGTGCCAAGGTGTGAAGCTCCAGTGCCAAAGTGTGATGCTCTAGTGCCAAAGATTGATGGTCCAATGCAAAATTGTGACGCTCGAGTGCCAAAGTGTGAAGCTCTAGTGCCAATGTGTGACGCTCTAGTGCCAATGTTTGGAGCTATAGTGCCAAAGTGTGACACTCTAGTGCCAAAGTGTGACGCTGTAGTCCCAAAGTGTGACGCTATAGTACCAAAGTGTGGAGCTCTAGTGCCAAAGTGTGTTGCTCTAGTGCCTAAGTGTGACGCTCTAGTGCCAAATTGTGACGCTCTAGTGCCAAAGTGTGACGCTCTTGTGCCAAAGTGTGACGATCTAGTGCCAAAGTTTGAAATATAGTGCCAAAGTGTGATGCTCTAGTATGAAAGTGTGACGCTCTATTGCTCAAGTGTGACTCTCCTGTGCCAAAGTGTGACGCTCTAGTGCCAAAGTGTGAAGCTCTAGTACCCAAGGGTGAAGCGCTAGTGCCAAAGTGTGACGCTCTAGTGGCAAATTGTGACGCCAACTGCCAAAGTGTGACGCTCTAGTGCCAAAGTGTGACGCTCTAGTGTCAAAGTATGACGCTCTAGTGCCAAAGTGTGACGCTCTAGTGCGGAAGTGTGAGGCTCTAGTGCCAAAGTTTGACACTCTAGTGCCAAAGTGTGATGCTCTAGTGCCAAAGTGTGACGCTATAGTTCCAAAGTGTGAAGTTGTAGTACCAAAGTCTGACGCTATAGTGCCAAAGTTTGAAGCTCTAGTGCCAAAGTGTGTTGCTCTAGTGCCAAATTATTACACTCTAGTGCCAAAGTATGACGCTCTTGTGCCAAAGTGTGAATCTCTAGTGCCAAAGTGTGACGCTCTAGTGCCAAAGTTTAACGCTCTAGTACAAAAGTGTGACGCTCTAGTGCCAGCGTGTGACGCTCTAGTTCCAAAGTGCAACACTCTATTGCAAGAGTGGGACGCTCTAGTGCCAAAGTGTGAAGCTCTAGTGCCAAAGTTCGAAACTCTAGTGCCAATGTCTGAGGCTCTAGTGCCAAAGTGTGACGCTCTAGTGCCAAAGTGTGATGCTCTAGTGCCAAAGTGTGACGCTCTAATGCCAATGTTTGGAGCTCTAGTGCCAAAGTGTGACGCTCTAGTGCCAACGTGTGACGCTCTAGTGCCAAAGTGTGATGCTGTAGTGCCAACATGTGACGCTCTAGTGCCAAAGTGAGGAGCTCTAGTGCCAAAGTGTGATGCTCTAGTGCCAAAGTGTGACGCTCTAGTGCCAAGGTGTGACAATGTAGTGCCAAAGTCTGACGCTCTAGTGCCAAAGTTTGAAGCTCAAGTGCCAAAGTGTGACGCTCTAGTGCCAAAGTGTGACACTCTAGTGCCAAAATGTGACACTCTAGGGCCAAAGTGTGAATCTCTAGTGCCAAAGTGTGATGCTCTAGTACTAAAGTGTGACGCTCTAGTACCAAAGTGTGACGCTCTGGTGCCAAAATGTGACGCTCTAGTTCCAAAGTTCGACACTCTATTGCCAAAGTGTGAAGCTCTAGTGCCAAAGCGTAACGCTCTGGTGCCAAAGTGTGAAGGTCTAGTACCACAGTGTGATGCTCTAGTGCCAAAGTCTGAAACGCTAGTGCCAAAGTGTGACGCTCTAGTAACAAATTGTGATGCTCTAATGCCAAAGTCTGACGCTCTAGTGCCAAAGTGTGACACTCTAGTGCCTAAGTGTGACCCTCTAGTGCCAAAGTGTGACGCTCTCGTGCCAAGGTGTGAGGCTCTAGTGCCAACGTTTGAAACTCTTGTGCCAAAGTGTGATGCTCTAGTGCCAAAGTGTGACGCTCTAGTTCCAATGTGTGACGCTGAAGTGCCAAAGTCTGACGCTCTAGTGCCAATGTTTGAAGCTCTAGTGCCAACGTGTGACGCTCTAGTGCCAAATTGTTACACTCTAGTGCCAAAGTGTGACGCTATTGTGCCAAAGTGTGAATGTCTAGTGCCAACGTGTGACGCTCTAGTGCCAAATTGTGACACTCTAGTACCAAAGTGTGACACTCTAGTGCCAAAGTGTGACGCTCTAGTGCCAAAGTGTGACGCTCTCATGCCAACATTTGGAGCTCTAGTGCCAAAGTGTGACGCTCTAGTGCCAAAGTGTGATGCTGTAGTGCCAAAATGTGACGCTCTAGTGCCAAAGTGTGACCCTCTATTGCCAAAGTGTGGAGCCCTAGTGCCAACGTGTGATGCTCTAGTGCCAAAGTGTGACGCTCTAGTGCCAAAGTGTAATGCTCTAGTGGCAAAGCGTGACGTTCTAGTGCCAAAGTGTGACGCTCTAGTGCCAAAGTGTGATGCTCTAGTGCCAAAGTGTGACGCTCTAGTGCCAAAGTGTAATGCTCTAGTGGCAAAGCGTGACGTTCTAGTGCCAAAGTGTGACGCTCTAGTGCCAAAGTTCAAAACTCTAGTGTCCAAGTGTGACGCTCTAGTGCCAAAGTGCGATGCTCTAGTGCCAAAGTGTGACTCTCCCGTGCCAAAGTGTGACGCTCCAATGACAAAGTGTGAAGCTCTAGTGCCAAAGTGTGAAGCTCTAGTGCCAAAGTGAAATGCTCTACTGCCAAAGTGTGACAATGTAGTGCCAAAGTCTGACGCTCTAGTGCCAAAGTTTGAAGCTCTAGTGCCAAAGTGTGACGCTGTAGTGCCAAAGTGTGATACTTTAGTGCCAAAGTGTGACGCTCTAGTGCCAAAGTGTGAATATCTAGTGCCAAAGTGTGATGCTCTAGAACCAAAGTGTGACGCTCTAGTACCAAAGTGTGACGCTCTAGTGCCAAAATGTGAAGCTCTAGTTCCAAAGTGTGACACTCTATTGCCAAGGTGTGAAGCTCTAGTGCCAAAGGGTAACGCTCTGGTGCCAAAGTGTGAAGCTCTAGTGCCAAAATATGACGCTGTAGTTCCAAAGTGTGAAGCTCTAGTGCCAAAGTGTGACGCTCAAGTGCCAATGTGTGACACTCTAGTGCCAAAGTGTGATGTTCTAGTGCCAATGTGTGAAGGTCTAGTGCAAAATTGTGATGCTCTAGTGCCAAACGTTTGACACTCTAGTGCCAAAGTGTGACGCTCTAGTACCAAAGTGTGACGCTCTAATGCCAAAGTTTGGAGCTCTAGTGCCAAAGTGTGACGCTCTAGTGCCAAAGTGTGATGCTGTAGTGCCAAAATGTGACGCTCTAGTGCCAAAGTGTGACCCTCTAGTGCCAAAATGTGGAGCCGTAGTGCCAAAGTGTGATGCTCTTGTGCCAAAGTGTGACGCTCTAGTGCCAAAGTGTGATGCTCTAGTGGCAAACTGTGACGCTCTAGTGCCAAAGTGTGACGCTCTAGTGCCAAAGTTCAAAACTCTAGTGTCCAAGTGTGACGCTCTAGTGCCTAAGTGTGATGCTCTAGTGCCAAAGTGTGACTCTCCCATGCCAAAGTGTGATGCTCTAGTGACAAAGCGTGAAGCTATAATCCCAAAGTGTGAAGCTCTAGTGCGAAAGTGTGACGCTCTAGTGCCAAAGTGTGACGCTCTAGTACCAAAGTGTGACGCTCTAGTGCCAAAGTGTGACGCTCTAGTTTCAAAGTGTGACACTCTATTGCCAAAGTATGACGCTCTACTACCAAAGTGTGACGCTCTAGTGCCAAAGTTCGAAACTCTAGTGCCAAAGTAAGACGCTCTAGTGCCAAAGTGTGACGCTCGAATGCCAAAGTGTGACGTTCTAGTTCCAGAGTGTGACGCTCTAGTAGAAAAGTGTGAAGCTCTAGTGCCAAAGTGGGATGCTCTTGTTTCAAAGTGTAAAACTCTAGTGCCAAAGTGTGACGCTCTAGTGCCAAAGTGTGAAGGTCTAGTGCCAATGTGTGACGCTCAAGTGCCAAGGTGTGACCCTCTAATGGTGAAGTGTGAGGCTCTAGTGCCAAAGTGGGACGCTCTAGTGCAAGTGTGACGCTCTAGTACCAGAGTGTGAAGCTCTAGTGCCAAAGTGTGACGCTCTAGTTCCAAAAGTGTAACGCTCTAGTACCAAAGTGTGACGATCTAGTGCCAAAGTGAGAAGGTCTAGTGCCAAAGTCTGACGCTCTAGTGCCAAAGTGTGACACTCTAGTGCCAAATAGTGATGCTCTAGTGCCAAAATGTGACACTCTAGTGCCAAATTTTGAAGCTCTAGTGCCCAAGTGGGACGCTCTAGTGCCATAGTGTGACGCTCTAGTGCCAAAGTGTGACCCTTAATTGTCAAACTGGGACGCTCTAGTGCCAAAGTGCGAAGCTCTAGTACCAGAGTGTGACACCCTCATGCCAAAGTGTGAAGGTCTAGTGCCACAGTGTGACACTCTAGTGCCAAAGTGTGAAGCTCTAGTGCCAAAGTGTAACGCTATAGTGCCAAAGTGTGACGCTCTAGTGCCAATGTGGGACAGTCTAGTGCCAAGTGGGATGCTCTCGTGCCAAAGTGTGATGCTCTAGTGCCAAAGTGCGAAGCTCTAGTGCCAAAGTGTACCCCTCTAGTGCCAAAGTGTGATGCTCTAGTGCCAAAGTGTGAAGCTCTAGTGTGGAAGTGTGAATCTCTAATGTCAAAGTGTGACGAACTTGTGCTAGAGTGTGACAATATAGTACCAAAGTGTGACGCTCTAGTACTAAAGTGTGAAACACTAGTGCCAAAGTGTGATGCTCTAGTGCCAAAGTGCGACGCTCTAGTGCCAAAGTGGGATGCTCTAGTGCCAAAGTCTGACAATCTAGTGCCAGACATTTACACTAGAATATCACACTTTGGCCATGCTCCAATTGTCTTAGGCTTGCTCGAGTTGTCTTAGGCCTGCTCCAGTTTTCTAGGGCCTGCTCCAGTTGTCTTGGGCTTGCTCCAGCTTTCTTGGCCTTGCTCCATTTGTCTTGGCCTTGTTTCAGTAGTCTTGGGCTTGCTCCAGTTATCCTGGACTTGCTCCAGCTGTCTTGGCCTTGCTCTAGTTGTCTTGGACTTGCTCCAGTTGTCTTGGACTTGCTCCAGTTGTCTTGGGCTTGCTCCAGTTGTCTTGTGCTTGCTCCAGTTGCCTTGGCCTTTCTCCAGTGGTCTTGGCCTTGCTCCAGTTGTTTGGGCTTGCAACATGTGTCTTGGACGTGCTCCAGTTGTCTTGTCCTTGCTCCAGTTTTCTTGGATTTGCTCACGTTGTCTTGGGCTTGCTCCAGTTGTTTTGGGCTTGCTTCAATTGTCTTGGCATTGCTCCACTTGTCTTAGGCTTCCTCCAGTTGTCTTGGGCTTGCCCTGTTGTCTTGGGCTTGCTCAAGTTGTCGTGGCCTTGTTCCAGTTGTCTTGGGCTTGCTCCTGTTGTCTTGGGCTTGCTCCAGTTGTATTAGCCTTGCTCCATTTGTCTTGGACTTCCTCCAGATGTCTTGGGCTTGCTTCGGTTGTCATTAGCTTGCCCTAGTTGTCATGGCCTTGCTCTTGTCGTCTTGGCCTTGCTCTAGTTGTCTTGGGCTGGGTCCACTTGTCTTGTGCTTGCTCCAGCTGTCGTGGGCTTGCTCCAGTTCTCTTGGGGTTGCTCCAGTTGTTTTGGGCTTGCTTCAGTTGCCTTGGCCTTGCTCCAGTTTTATCAGGCTTGCTCCAGTTGTCTTGGACTTGCTCCAGTTGTCTTGGACTTGCTCCAGTTGTCTTGGACTTGCTCCAGTTGTCTTGGACTTGCTCCAGTTGTCTTGGACTTGCTCCAGTTGTCTTGGACTTGCTCCAGTTGTCTTGGACTTGCTCCAGTTGTCTTGGACTTGCTCCAGTTGTCTTGGACTTGCTCCAGTTGTCTTGGACTTGCTCCAGTTGTCTTGGACTTGCTCCAGTTGTCTTGGACTTGCTCCAGTTGTCTTGGACTTGCTCCAGTTGTCTTGGGCTTGCTCCAGTTGTATTAGCCTTGCTCCATTTGTCTTGGACTTCCTCCAGATGTCTTGGGCTTGCTTCGGTTGTCATTAGCTTGCCCTAGTTGTCATGGCCTTGCTCTTGTCGTCTTGGCCTTGCTCTAGTTGTCTTGGGCTGGGTCCACTTGTCTTGTGCTTGCTCCAGCTGTCGTGGGCTTGCTCCAGTTCTCTTGGGGTTGCTCCAGTTGTTTTGGGCTTGCTTCAGTTGCCTTGGCCTTGCTCCAGTTTTATCAGGCTTGCTCCAGTTGTCTTGGGCTTTCTGCAGCTGTCTTGGCCTTGCTCCTGTTTTCTTGGACTTGCTCCACCTGGTTTGGGCAAGCTCCAGGTTTTTTGAAATTGCTCCAGCTGTCTTGACCTTGCTCCCGTTGTCATAGGCTTGCTCCAATTGTCTTGGTCTTGTACCAGTTGTCTTGGACTTGCTCCACTTGTCTTGGGCTTGCTCCGGCTGTTTTGGCATTGATCCAGTTGTCTTGGCCTTGCTATAGCTGTCTTGGGCTTGCTCCAACTGGAGCAAGCCCAAGACAACTGGAGGTATCCCAAGACAAGTGGAGCAAGTCCAAGACAGCTGGAGCAAGCCCAAACAACTAAAGCAAGACCAAGACAAATGGAGCAAGCCCAATACAGCTGGAGCAAGCCCAATGCAACTGGGGCAATACTGAGACAACAAGAGCAAGGCAAAGATAACTGGAGCAAGGCCAATACAACTAGGACAAGCCCAAGACAACTGGAGTTAGGCCAAGACAATTGGAGCAAGGCCAAGACAACTAGAGCAAGCCTAAGACAAATGGTGCAAGCCCAAGACAACGGGATCAAGCCTAAGACAACTGAAGCCAGGCCAAGAAAACTGGAGCCAGGCCAAAAAAACAGGAGCAAGCCCAAGACAACTGGAGCAAGCCCAAGACAACTGGGGCAGGTCCAAGACAACTGGAGCAAGGCCAAGACAACTGGAGCAAGGCCAAAAAAACTGGAGCAAGCCCAAGACAGCTGGAGCAGGCCCGAAACAACTCGAGCAAGGCCAAGACAACTGGAGCAAGGCCAAGACAACTGGAGCAAGGCCAAGTCAACTGGAGCAATGCAAAGAAAGTTGGAGCAAGCCCAATACAACTGGAGCTAGGCCAAGACAACTAGAGCAAGCCCAAGACAACAAGAGCAAGCCCACGATACCCGGGGCAAGCCCAAGACAACTGGAGCAAGCCCAAGACAACAGCAGCAAGGCCAAATCAGCAGGAGCAAGACCAAGAAAGCTGGAGCAAGGAAAAGACAACTCGAGTAAGCCTACAACAACTGTAGCAAGCCCAAGACAACTGGAGCAAGGCCAAGACAACTGCAGCAAGGCGAAAAAAACTTGGAGGAAGCCAAAGACAACTGGGGCACGCCAAAGACAACTCGAGCAACGCCAAGAAAATTGGATCAAAGCCAATACAAGTGGAGCAAGCCCAAGACAACTGTAGCAAGCCGAGGATAACTGGACGTAAGCCAAGACAAGTGGAGCAAGGCCAGGACAACTGGAGCATGGCTAAGAGAACTGGAGCAAGGCCAAGATAACTAGAGCAATGCCAAGCCAGCTGGAGCAAGCCCAAGACAACTGGAGCAATGCGCAGACAACTGGAGTAAGCTCAAGACCACTGGAGCAAGCCTAAGCCCTTTGGAACCAGCCCAGGACACCTTGAGCAAGCCCAAAACAACTGGAGCACGGCCTAGAGTACCTGCGCCTGTGCCTAGGGTACCTGCGCCTATGCCTAGGGTGCCTGCGCCTGTGCCTAGGGTACCTGCGCCTGTGCCTAGGGTACCTGCGCCTATGCCTAGGGTACCTGCGCCTGTGCCCAGGGTACCTGCGCCTGTGCCCAGGTTACCTGCGCCTGAGCCTAGAATACATGCGCCTGTCCCTAGGGTACGTGCACCTGTGCCTAGGGTACCTGCACTTGTCCCTAAGGTACCTGCGCCTGTGCAAGGGGTACCTGCGCCTGTGCCTAGGGTACCTGCGCCTGTGCCTAGGGTATCTGCGCCTGTGCCCAGGTTACCTGCGCCTCTGCCTAGGGTACCTGCGCCTGTCCCTAGGGTACCTGTGCCTGTGCCTAGGGTACCTGCACCAGTGCCTAGGGTACCTGCGCCTGTGCCTAGGGTACCTGCGCCTGTGCCTAGGGTACCTGTGCCCGTGCCCAGGTTACGTGCGCCTGTG
>SZWC01004118.1:4657-28777 GCA_023375785.1 Penium margaritaceum
GCGTCCGCGGACACTGTGGAGCCGTTGGGTGTGCCCTTGCACCCAACGACTGCACAGTTTTTTTGGCCAGTGGACACTTTCGGTCCGCAAATACGATCAACCATCCGAAGTACGCTCACGTGTTCGAGAGTGGGAGAAGAGGGCAGGAAGAGTACACGGAAATGGACACATGCCGGACATCGGAGAAGGGAGAGCAGACGGAGCGGATGTAGTGGCGATCTTCTCCTGTAAAAATTCTGCATCACTGCCCCCTTCCCTTACCCTCAGCGCCACAGCACCTGTGTGCGCGTCCTCACTGCAAGGAAGCCGCCCGTATCTAACCTCCCCCCCCCCTCGTCTCTCGCAGAAAGATAGACGGAGGCGCGACTGTGTTCTTTTCTCCACTCCACCCACGCTTCCCCGTCCGCTTCTTCGCTTCCGTCTGTAGAACCTCCGCGCTTCGTTCCCTCGGTACAGGCCAGACTGCGGACCGGTCGAGAGGGCACGGTGTCCCTCGCAGGAGCTTTTTCCACTGCTGCGCATGGGCGATTGTCTCCCTCCGCCTCAGACGTCTTCACTTCCACCTTAGGCCCGCGCCGCATCATGCAGCCGCGCCGCAGCTCCAGCCGTCTCCAGCGTTTGTGCCGGTTGGTCTTCCCACAGGCAGGAGAAGGCCGTACGACTGCACTACTCGAATGCATTGTCGGAATCAGCGAGAGCATCTTGAACTGAAAACCACACGAAGCCTTTTTGTTAAAGGGCATAATCACCATTTTACCTCATCCGTGAAGGGGTTGGCGACGCCGTACCCAGCGAACGAATAACATCATCGCCCTGCCCAGTGACTTCAAAATGAAGATTCCCCAGCCCGCTCACTTCAACAAGGTGGGGCATGTACACCCCCCTCGCAGTTCTTGCTCTCTCGCAAGAATTGCGATCAAGAAATAACTTGTTTGTTTTTCAGACACACAAACCCCCTCACTTGATTTAGGATTTTCTATGTTTTGTGCAGGCGGAGCCCATGCAAAACATGAAACCAAACATCAAACCAGGGGGTTTGCGATTCAAAAAAAAAAAACCAAACAGGTCATTGTTGGATTGCAATCTAGTGAAAACGTCCGTTTTCAAAATCCAGCGGAAACGCTCCTTTTTTTCCTCCCCCTACAAGCAAACCCTTCTAGTTTTAGCATTCAACCCGTAATCAAACCACAACCATAATTACATGAGTGGCTTAGGGTTTTGTTTTCGAGCGAGATCCTACTGGGCCCCGTTCCCTTTCAACCCATGGGGAGTCTTGGAACCCCCATACGAACCATACGCAAACCCCCAACACAAACATTCACGAACCCCTCGAATGAAGGGTTTATGAATGTCCAGAGATATTCATGACGTCAGCATATCTGCGCTACATCACATGCAGCGTCAACATGATGCGATTTCAAGTGGATCGTGGGTCAAACATTAACTTTGTCAAGTCACTAAGTGGGTGAATCTTATTCTTCCGAACACTGGATAGAGTAGTTTTATTCCTCGGAACGCCGGATAGGGCATACACACAATCGAATTTTGTGGGTAATCTCTTCATGCACCCTTTCTTAAAAAAAATACCCTACGCGCCTGGTTTGTGTTGGTTTTCCTGTCAAACAGGCAAGTGACCTCTTGACTCCTTCCATCCACACACACACCATTCCTGCAGGTGAGTGAGCAGAACTGATGCTATGGAGCCATGCATCACTGGCGTTCTTTGCCGAGTGCAAGATTTGTGGGCTCATCCATGCTCAGCTCTGCAAGAGAAAGTCTCTTACTGCTCTCAACATTTGGTGATGAGCCATGAGATGGCTC
Source organism: Penium margaritaceum (assembly GCA_023375785.1). Taxonomy (NCBI): domain Eukaryota; kingdom Viridiplantae; phylum Streptophyta; class Zygnematophyceae; order Desmidiales; family Peniaceae; genus Penium; species Penium margaritaceum. Next base: position 6,479 of record SZWC01004118.1, read on the forward strand.
AAACATGAGAGAGATCACATGAGAAATGCATGCTCCACATACACTCATGGTCGATGTGGATTCTGGCTTCATGTGCTATGAATGGTGTGCAATTTGTTTAGCACGCTCTTGCCCGGGTTGCTGATCCTGAAGGGCCACACGCTCAGTCGCTCTGAGGTGCGAAAGACCACGACAACTTTTAACCAACCAGTTCCGTTCGACCCCGGGGTGGCGGCTGGGCCCCACTTCGAGCTATTCGAATTGCTGGCCCGGTCAACCGCGTGCTAAGAGCTCGCTAGTCACGGACTCTCCTTACTTGTCTCTCACTGCCAACTCAAGTTTTTTTCACCAACTTCTCGTCGCACCCGTCGCCATGTGTGCTGTGTTGTTGAGCTTGCATCATAGCAAGTGCGTGTTGGCTACTTCCCTCTACCTACTGGTATCAAACAAGAGGGGGATCCCCATCCGTTCCTTTGATCCAAGATTCCTTAGGGTGCAGCACACGCGACATCCACGGTTGCGCGATCGTTGCCATGACTCTTGTATTTGCTTGCGCCGCGACTTCGTCGCCCCGCAGCCGAGTAGTCTCTCAACACCGCTGACCCAGTCGCTTCGGCATTGCAACTCCTTTGCTTCACAGTTCCGGAGTTTCACGTGCCCCGGTACTCTTGCCTTGGCCCGCCGTACCCAAGCAGCTCCGCAGTCAGCAGATCCGCGGTTCTGCTCTACTCCGCTGTCCGCACCCCAGTGGCACCATAACACTATAGATCCACAGCTTCATGGCTCTGTAGCACTACAATACCTACGCCCTCTGCCCACGGCTCACTGCCTATCAGCAGTTCCATAGCCCCGTAGATCCGGAGCTCTAGGTGCCACTATACTCTCGTCTCAGCCCGTCGTATCTCAAGCAGCAACGCAGCCTCGCAGGACTGCTGCTCCGTTGCTCAACAGCACTTGGACGCTAACTCCTTCTGGATCCGTTTGTCCGCACTACAGCAGCATCAGAACATTGTAGACCCGCAGCCTCGCGGCTCTGCACCACTGCTACAGCGAGGCCCTCTGGCCACCGCTCACTGCTTCTGAGCACATTCTGTGTCATCCTCTCTTAACTAGAAGTAGTAGCAGCAGTCGCTTCTGCAGCTCTAACTGCCACTCTAGCTTCACCGCCGAGCACAGAGCCTGCTCCTACCTCTCCGAGGAGCTTGCATGACTGTGCAGGCCTCGACGAAATGATTGACCTCCACGAGGAGGAGGCAGACCAGGCCAGGCTTGAGGCGTGGTTGCACCTCCGCCGGCGCCGTGACAGCCCTGGATACCACCCTGGAAAGGACTACGGTCGAGCGGACGACGAAGCGCGCGAAGACGCTGCTGTGTACGTGGCCTACTGTCAGTCCACGTCGGACGACTTGCCGACCGTGCAAAACTTGCCAACAATGGGACCGCCACGTGAGCATCGTCTTCCCTCGTCTGTGCTAAGATCTCCCATTGCCCTTAGAACGCGTCGGGAAAGTCAGCGTGCCGCTCAAGGTGCAACAGGGTTAGTTGGACCATAAACCCCAGCAGGGCAAGCCGAGGCAATCTCGCATCGCACTACATCTCCCGTTGTATCACAGGCTGCTGCTACACCTCTCGAACCTCCTGACATTCTCACTGTCCTAGAAGCAGCACTTGTCTTCACTGCTACCATCTCTCCCACATTTGCTACTGCACCGCGTGCTACACATGCACCTGCCAGCACTACAGCTTGCAAGGCAGTTGAAACCTTCACTGCTGCAGCCATCGACCAGGGTCCCCTTGCAGCCGTTGCAGTCAACGTTGCCATGCAAGTTGCAGCAGAAGTTGACTAAGTTACAGCAGCAGCAACCTTAGCTGCCACTGCTCTCTCCAGCGCTGTCGTCTCCATCCAGACCTCCACCTCTCAGGTGTCCTTTCCAGCTGGGTCCTCATCGTTTGGCCACCAGTTCTGCACCCTTACCACAGGTGCAGCTGCCGCATCCACCCTCACCGGCGCTGCCCTTGCTGGAGTCACCTGCCTCATCGTCACCACCTTGTCCTCAGTGGCCATCATCGCTGCTTCTGCAGCATCTGCGCTGCCACCACTGTTTCCCCTGCGCTGTTAGCTTTGGTGAGCTTCCAGCCTCCTACTGCTTGGAAATCCTCCTCTATCTCATTTTACTTCCTTGCTGCTCCATCCAGCTAGACATCACCCTCTCTTACCTCCCACGCCCGCCGGGGCAAGGGAAAAGCTACCGAAAAATTCTCTTCAATGATGCATACTCACCATGCCAGTCAACGATGACCAGTATGTGAATCTGCAAGAAGAGCTGCGTAAAGAGTGTGCTGCTCTTCAAGCAACCCTCAGTGTAGAGCGCATTGTAGAGGAAAAGCTGTGCACAGAACAAGGTGATCATGAGACATTCGCCGATCACATTGCAGATCTCGTTCTCAATCACTTGCAGCTTGCACTACGCTCTACTCTTGCTGCCTCAGCTACTGTTGATATTGCTGCTACAATCTCTACCTCTCGTGCTTCCACATCCAACACCGCTGGCTCTTGCACTTCCAACTCCCTTGCTGCTGCTGCAGCGGCAGGAGCTACTGCAGCCAAAGCTCTTGCACAACCAGCACAACGCAAACCTGACTTTGACTCAGCACAACCGCATTTCATGTCTAACCTCTCTTTTGCTTCATGGGAGGTCCGTTTCAGTGCTTGGGCACAAGGTGAGCAGCTTTGAGAGTACTATCATGTGCGCACCCCCTCTGCTAACCCTCCTTTTCTGCAAACTGACTCTAAGTCCACGCGTGCTATCTGTGCTCTCATTCGCGCTGGATCCGATGATCTTACTGATGAGATAGGGTCCTACAACGCTGGCACTGCTCGTTGCACGCCTGCTGACCCTGTTGATGCCTATGCTCTCATTAAGCGCCCCACAACTGTTTCTAGGCACACAGCACAAAGTATCCTCACAATACGGTTCAACACGCTCTCTATCTGTACTAAAAAGACTCCGGATGCCTATTGGGCCCACAGCCTTGGCCTCCTAAAAGACCTTGGCAAAGCAGCTCCTGGCCAACTTCTTGTTGTTCTCTCTATTGTCAAAGGCCTCATCCATGAGCTGTCAGACATCTTCAGGGAGGTGAAATCCTATGAACTTGAGCAGCTTGCTGCCGAGCCTGTGCATGTTGACTCTCCCCTAGGCATTGGTGCTCTCTAGGAATTCACCTCCGAGCGCCTCATTGACTAGTGGAGCGCCCTTCAGAACAAACGCATTCACCGTGTAGCAGTTTTAGCTGCCACCACCGCACTTCCCTCTACATCATCATCCTCTACCTCCTCCTCTTCTCCCTCATCCTCTGCCACATCTCTTCTTAACCAAGGGTGGGTGGTGGCCGTGGCTGTGGTAGGGGCAAGGGCACCAGCGGCTCTAGCTCTGGCGGCCAAGCCGGCCGTGGCGAGGGCAAAGGTACCAGCAGCACCTCTTCTGCCTCCTCCACTCCTAGCACAGTCACGTGCTGGAACTGTGGCTGTGTCGACCATTTCAAACCCAAATGCCGGTCGCCACTGGACAACGAACGCCTCGCCTCCGCCATGCATGCACATTGGACACACTCCTCCCGTGGGTCCGAGAGCGCCACTCGTGCGGTCGCCTCTCCTACCTCGTCTGTTCGGGGCACATCCGTTGCCACCGAAACCGCTGTCTACAGCACCGCTGCTACTCCAATCCCACTTCCTTACCCCTGGGGCTAGGTCCCGAGGTATGGCGGGCCAGTCTTCTACGGCCCCCCGTCTGGCACCTACTCTCCTCCAAGCTGGTCATCTCCATCCTACCCGCCCCGTCGCCCATCCTCCGGGGTTTTCATCACTCCAGATCCGCCCAAGGATGAGCGTCATTTGGACGCTGCTCTGTATCACGCCGTTCATCAGTGCCACCTTTGTGATCAGGGAGGTGAGAGTGAAAGCTCTGGGTCAGAGCCTCTTGTATGTGTCGTTGATGGGGCGTTGGGTAGCTGTGCATCCGGTCACTTTTTTGGTTGTCCTCGCGCCGATGTTTCATAGATTGAAGAGTGGCAGTCAGTACGCTTGCCTTGCTGTCTTGCTGCCTGTGGTCAGGATTTCTCTCCGCACACCGCCTTTGCTACAGTCAGTCGTGATCCCTCCACTATTCATGCATCGGGTGGCTTCTGGATTCTTGACTGAGGCGGCACCCACCACATGACCTCGTCGCGCATGCCCTTTGTCTCCCTTGATCCTGTTGGTCATGTACGCTTTGTCCGCACTGGCTCCGGCCAATCGCTCCCGATCCAAGGGGTTGGTGTTGTGCGCTTCGTTGGCCCTGAGGGGGAACTGTTTTTGCTAGACGTCCAGTACGTCCCATCACTAGAGCTGAGTCTCCTCTATGTCACGACGCTTGAAGACCAGGGCATGGACTTCTCATCCAGTCGCGGCATCACATCTGTCTCATACCACAGGTCTGGCCGCATTCTCCTGCAAGGGACATGATATGACCATCTTTTTCGTGTTCCCATATTCGGGCCCTCTCTTACCACCGTTGCACATGTGCATGTTGCGCGCTCCCTTACACCTGCTCATGCATAGCTGCCGTACCACTGCCTGTGCCACATCCACACTGCCATCGACAGTCTCCTCCGTGTACTTCCAGCAGATGGCCTTGATGGTGCTACTTTCCCTGCTCCTTGTCCCCATGACTGTTTGGATTGTGCTCAGGGAAAAATGTATCTATCTCCATTCGCCACTTCTGAATCTTGCACTTCTCATCCTCTTGACCTAGTACATGCTGGTGTCATGGGCCCCCTTCCTCATGACTCTCTTGGGGGTGTCGGACGTTACGCCCTTTGCCTGACAAATGACTTTTCTCGCATGCATTGGGTCTTTGCACTCAAACAGAAAAGTCACGTTTCCTCTACTCTTGAGTCCTCGCTTCCCCAGGTAAGGTCGTTTGTGGTCCTCGTCTTCGTGTCTTTCGTTGCAACCATGGGGGTGAATACATGGCGGTCCCAACTCTTGTTTTCTCTCCCCTCGCGGTATGACTGTCGAAACCACCGCTCCCTACACACCTCAGCAAAACGGTGTGTGTGAGCGTTGGAATGGACACTTACTAATGGTGTGCGTACCCTTCTCAGTGCATCTGACCTTCATCCCTTGTTTTCCTTTGAAGCCATGTCCTACATGACGTGGGTCTGGAACCGTGTTCCACACGGTCTCCTCCCACGTCACGTTGCGCCGTTTGAGTGCTCGTTTGGCTGTTGTGCGGACCTGCGCCTGGCTCGCGTCTGGGGCTGCGTCGCTGCCGTCTGGCTCCCCAAGGATCTTCGTGACGGAAAACTCAGTCCACGTGCTCGCTCATGTACTTTCCTCGAGGTCTCCACCATGTCCAACGCCTGGCGCTTCTAGGACCCTGATCGCGCGCGTGTTGTTGAGTCTCCTGATGCCCTCTTCTTTGAGGACGTCTTTCCTTGCGACCTGTCTCGTATTGCTCCTCCCTCTTCTCTGTCCTCGCTCTGTCGTCTTGGGGGGGATGGGTCTATTCCAGCCTCTGGTCTCACGGGGGTACCCCTTGTTGACTCAACTCCTTACTCTTCCGACTCTCCTCTCTATACACTTGACGTGTCCAACTCTGACACTCTACTCAACACTCCGACTGCATCCTCATCCACCCCTTCCATGGAGTCTTGCCCTTCTTCATCCTCTGAGTTTGTGTCAGAGTCTCTCCACGATATACCATTGTCTGCTGACACCCTGGCACAAGTAACCCCCCTGCGCTGTCGTTGAGTTGCCTCCACAGCCTGTTCTACAGCCGACTGTTGTCTCTGGTGAGACTGTCACTCTGTGAGTCAAAGATGCGTCTCCAGTCGTATCTGAGCCTTAATCGCGTGGCAGACAACTATGTCCACTTCCACAACGATCTGCCACACAGTCCTCTCAACGCCGTACCCGCTCTAGTGCACCTCCTACTACAACTGGCTCTACTGCCAGACCCATTGGCCTTGATGCACTGGGCCTTGGCGTAAGTGTTATCAACCCCAACTCAGCAGTGGACTATGTACATGTTGCTCATGAGTTTCACGGTGCTCTGGATGCCACAATTGCTGGCTATGTCATTGCGTGCTTTACAGCCACTGGTCTTCCCTTGCCTCTTATAGAGCCTATCACTGTACACCAGGCAAGAAAGGCAACTGATGCTAATCTATGAGAAAAGGCTATACAGGAGGAGCTCACAGCCTTGAACGAGCATGAGGTCTTTGAACTTCTTGATCTCCCAGTAGGTCGCAAGGCAGTTTCAGCCTTCTTGGTACTTCGGCGCAAGCAAAAGCCTGATGGCACGATCGACAGGTACAAAGCACGCCTCACCGCCAAGGGATTTTCCCAAGTTCTGGGTGTCGATCTTGATGAAAGGTTTGCCCGTGTTGGACGCTACACCACCGCTTGAGCTCTTTTGAGCCTTGGCACCCAGCATGACTAGGAATTGGAGGAGATGGACGTCAACAATGCATTGTTGCACGGATGCCTTGACAAGGAGATCTACATGATACAACCCCCAGGCTTCACAGATGGCACAAACAAGGTCTGCCGGCAACATAAAGCCCTCTACAAACTCAAGCAGTCCCCTCGTTGCTGGAACTTAGAGATCTCGGGCACCCTTGAGAAGGGTGGCTACCGTCGTAGCACTGTCAACCATGCGCTCTTTTTGAGTGCACCCTTGCAGCCCCTCGTGGCCATCTTCATCTACATAGATGATCTCCTCATTGCGTCATCTAGCCCCACCACTGTACAGTCAATCAAAACACTGTTGCAGTCCACCTGCAAGATGAAGGACTTGGGTCCAGCTCGGGTGTTTCTTGGCATGGAGCTCCAGCGTGGCCGCCAACGCCGGACACTGCAAGTACACGAGGCCGCCTACGTCCGCAGCCTGGGGGAGCGTTTCTCCTTCATGCTCAGTGACATCCCCACTATGTCAACACCTATGAGGCCATCTAGGCAGCACCTGTTGAAGTCGCTCGACGTGACTGAGCTGGGAGAGACTATCAAGGTTACCGATTACCTTAGTGTCATTAGATCTCTAATGTACCTTGCCACTACCACCCCAGCAGACGTGGCCTTCTCGATCAATTTCCTTGCTCTGTTCTCCCATCAGCTGCGTCAGAGGCACCTCAAGGCTGCACTTCATGGCGTTTGCTATGCACTCTCCACTGCGCGTGTAGGACTGTGCTACAAATCACAACCTTCGGTGGTAATTGATGGATACACTGACAATGACTGGGCTCATGATGCAGATGCACGTAGCCGCATTGGCTATATCTTTCTAGTGGGTGGGACTGCTATCTCGTGGAAGAGCGGCAAGCAGGGTTGTGTGGCACGCAGCTCTAGTGAGGTTGAGTATGCCGCCCTTGGGGTAGGTACGTGTGAGAGTGTCTGGCTTTCTCTCTTGTTTCAGCATCTTTGTATACCCATCCGTTGCATCACATTGCGCGGCGAAAATCAAAGCACCAAAGCAATTGCTAAACATGATGGCATGCATGATTCACGCACAAAGCACTTAAACATTGAGCATCACTTTGTACGTAAGCGCATTACCGCAGGAGAGGTTCAGATTGTCTGGGTCGACACGCATCACCAGCATGCAGAATTTCTTACCAAAGCTCTTAGCAGTGGGATGTTCAAAGCTGCTGTGCAAGCAGTTGGATTTGTTACGTGAACGTGATGTTCCTGGCTGATTTGACAATCTTTTTCCTGTCTTTTGTACTCTGCTCCTTTGTGTGATGTGTGGGCTATTTGTTTGTGGGTCATGGGGGAGTGTTGGTTTGCCTGTCAAACACGTAAGTGACCTCTTGACTCATTCCATCCACACAGACAGACCATTCCTTCAGGTGACTGAGCAGAACTGACGCTATGGAGCCATGCATCACTGGCGTTCTCTGCCGGGTGCAAGATTGCTGGGCTCGACCATGCTCAGCTCTACCAGAGAAAGTCTCTTACTACTCTCAACATTTGGTGATGAGCCATTAGATGGCTGAAACATGAGAGAGATCACATGAGAAATGCATGCTCCACATACATTTGTGGTCGATGTGGATTTTGGCTTCATGTGCTCTGAATGCTGTGCTAATTGTTTAGTTCTTGGCCGGGTTGCTGATCCTGTAGGGCCACACGCTCAGTCGCTCTGAGATCTGAAAGACCACGACGGCCTTTAACCGATTGGTTTGGTTCAACCCCGGGTTGGCGGCTGGACCCCACTTCAAGCTGTTTGAGTGAGTGGCCCGGTCAACTGCGTGCTAAGAGCTCACAAGTCACTGACTCTCGTTGCTGGTCTCTTGCTACCAACTTCATTGTTTTTCACCAACGTCTCGTCCCACGCGTCGCCATGACTACTGTGTTGTCGAGCTTGCGTCATAGCGAGTGCGTGTTGGCTACTTCCCTCTACCTACTACCCTAAGTGCCTGGTTTGACCCTCCTCTTTGTCAAGTACAAAATGCATGTTATGCCGAACGGAGCGTAAATGGTGAACACGTAGAAGTTACGAGGCAGAACACGATTGCGAAGTTGGAATACTTAGCAATTGTTGATTAGCATTGATTTTACTCCGATGACAAGTGTCGGAATGGTCGAACATATGTATATTCAAGTGTCAAGTTACGAACGAGGCATACTCGGGGTCGATGGGTTAATTGTTGAGCGACACGTGTAGTGTTGGATCATGACTGGTCAGATTTGAGAAGCTCCACAGATAACTCGGGGGGCTTTGAAGATCGACTTTGAAGATGTGAAATGCATCTTTATGAATCAAGACATGTCTTTATACGTCAAGAAGTTGGTCGAAAGGTCGTGGTACTCCTGTCATAGATTCTCAAAAGTAGTTGAGATTGTCAAATGTGTGAGAAGATTTGCCAGAGGGCGAGGGCAGTTGGCCGAATTGCCCTCGGCTTTCGCAGCGAAAAATCGGGGTCTCGACACGCGGTAGGCTATTCTTGTAATGAAAAAAATGCCCACTTCGAAGATTAAGGACTCGTGTACATCTGGTACGTAACACTCCCTCCCTTTAGCTGTGACGTCCCCGCGCGCGTGTAGAAGTGGCCCGGTGACGGCGGCAGTAGCCATCAATTAGGTGATCGATGTCTCAGAGGTTGTCGTAGGGTTCCCAGCTGTTATGCGCAGCGTCGTAGCCGTGTAACTTGACAAGATATTCTTTTGTTTTTCCACGTCGTCGATGGTTGGGGATTTCCTTGATGATGTATTTAGTGTCCTCGTGTACTTGTACAGGAGGAAGGGGATGGACATCCCTGCCTGGGAAGTTCTCTCTATTGTCTTCGCAGTGCTTGAGCCGGGTGATATGAAACACGGGATGATTGTGTATGGTGTCGGGGAGTTTAAGCCACGTTACCATGGGGGCTTGCATGCATTTGATCTCAAACGGTCCCAATCATCCGGGTTTGAGCTTCAAACAGTTGGCTCCACAGAGATTGATGCTGGTCAAGCTGAGAAGAACTTTGTTGCCGGCGGCAAAAATGTCGTTGCTACGATGTCGATCAGCTGCTCGTTTCATTGCCTCTTGCGTCTTTGCAAGTATCTAGTGTGTTTCTTTCCAGATGGTGGAAAAGTCGCGACATTGGACGTCAACGGCGGAAATGTTTCTTTGGCTATGAAGTCCTTCTAGTATGGCAATAAGTTTTTCATGCACAGATTCAAACAGATTTCTCCCCATTGCGGTGGAGATTGCTGAATTATATGCAATTCTGATGGTCATGATTTATTGCGCCCAATCCGTCCCATGGGGTTTGCATAATGTTCAGAGAAGTTGTTCGAGCATTTGGTTGGTCCGCTTGGTTTGGTTGTCGGTTCGAGGATGGAACGTCGTCGATAGCCGGATCTAACTGCCCAAGCGAGTCATTAATTTGCACTAGAAATGGCTAGATATCCAATCTTCCCTGTCGCTCGTGATGGTTCTCGGCACGCCGTGTAGCTGTACATTGTTGTTTGAAAGTAGTCGCGCTGTTCCTTTGGCAGTGACGGTGGTCATAGTTGGAATAAAGTGAAACATTTTGGAAAATCTGTCGACCACCACGAGTATTGCGTCATATCCCTCTCCGGTGTGACTGGTAGTATTGTGACGAAGTTCATGGAGATGTCATATTACTGTTCTGTTGCAATGATGAGTGGTTTCAGAAGTCCGGGTAGCCGTGCACGACGGGATTTTTGTCGTTGACACATGTTGCAAGATTTGCAGAATTTGGCCACGTCGGGTTGCATGTTATCCCACCTGTAATTTTTTACCAGCTTCTTTAGGACCATTCTTCTAAAAAATGTCCACCTCAACTTGTGTCATGGCATTCTTTGAGTCCTATGTGGCGGAGATCATCAGTTGGGGGAACAACCACCTGGCGAGTGAGTCTTTGCCGCCAATAGGGTGCGTCTAACCAAAATTTCACCTCTTCGTATCCACCATGCTGGTCGTAGCCTCGTGTGGATAGCCGCTGGTGATACGAATCTTGCTGCAGCTGTAGCGTTGCTACCTCATCCATCAAATCTGGTCGGTGGCTGAGCGCATCTGCCGGGTTGGTTTTTCCAAGCCGGTACTCAATATCGCAGTCGAACCCGGATTCAATAAACTCCATCCACGGGGTTTGACGTTGACTGAGATTCGGCTGCGTTATCAAATACTTAAGCGCATGATGGTTGGTGTGCACGATGCATCAGGAGCAGTCGTGATAACACCGCCATGTCTGAAATGCATGTACGACCGCCAGCATCTCCTTCTCGTGTATGACGTACTTGAGTTCCGGTCCGCGCAATTTCCATACAGGCGATTGGTTGTTCTCCATTGCCATGTTCTTGAAGGAGGAACGCACTGATGGCTCGATCTGAAGCGTCCGTAGCCATGACGTAGCCTACTGTTAGATCAGCTAATCGTAGGGCTGGCGGCGAGGTCAGAGCGTTCCGCAAAGTGGTGAACGCTTCTTTTTTGCTCTCTCCCCACCACCACTCATTTTCTTTTTTAATGAGGTCAGAGAGAGGTGCTGACACATGGGCGTAATCCCATACAAAGTGCCGGTAGTAATTATAGAATCCAAGGAAAACTTGAATGCCCTGAACGTTGATCAGTGTCGGCCAATTAGCGACTGTTGCCACTTTTTTCGGATCTATGGTGATCCGTTTGCCATTGATGAGGTGACCCAAAAACTCGTTCGAACGGCGACCAAGGTCACACTTCTAGAATTTTCCAAAACAGTTCTCTCCTTGTAAGACTTCGGGAACTTTTCAAAGATGTCCATTGTGCTCCACCAGGGTGCGGCTGTACACCAGGATGTCGTCGAGGTATACCACAACAAAGTCATCAAGGTACGGGCAAGAAATTTTGTTCATTGCCGCCATGAACGTCTCCGGGACCTTTGTAAGTCCAAAAAGCATTACCGTGAACTTGACATTCCCGTAGTGAATTTGGAAAGCCATCTTCTCAATGTTGGCGTCTGCCATGTGAATCTGGTGATAACCGCTGCGTAGGTCCATGTTGGTGAAAATTCGATTCCCACGGAGTTGGTCAAAAGGTTTTCCGGCTCGGGGAAGAGGGTAGCGATTCTTGATGGTAGCGACGTTCAACGCCCGGTAGTCCATGCACATCTACATCTCTTGGTTTTCTTTTTAACGAATAGTACTGATATGACGCATCATGACATGAATGGGCGGATAAACCCCTGACCAAGAATCTCGTCGAGTTGCCTTTTCAACTCTATCAGTTCATGATTTCTCATGTGATAAGCCCTTCGCAGTGTGGGTCGACTGCCCGGTTTTTGTTTGATGCGATGGTCGATGTCCCGTTGAAGTGGTAGGGTTCATGGGATTTCATCGAGGAAAAACTTTGCAAACTCTTGGATGAGTGGTGCAAACTCTTCGGGTATAATCGCAAACTTTGTCAATGCCAATGAGGCTGATGAGGCCGATGAGGATGATGAGCCAGCTGCTGTCGCTTCCGCTTCTTCCATTGGCTTGAGATGAATGAGCCACGCACGAGCTACTTGCCTCATGCAGTACTTGGCCACGTTGAGCGGTATCGGTTGCACAGATTGTTGCTTTTAGCTACTGTGACTTCCTCTATTGCTTCCACCTCTTTTGCTTAAGTTGTCGTCTTCCGTCCCACATGCGGAAGTTGTCGCTTGGTGCCATCGATTTCCATGTAGATGTTACTGATCCAGTTGACTTGCCGAGTGTGTCGGTATAGGAAATTGCGTCCGAGAATGATTTTGTTGTCACTCATTAGGCAAGATCTCTAGACCATTACATCCTGTAGATCTCCCATGTGTAATTGTACTGGCTCTCAAAGTCTCCGTACTTGTGATCTCCCATTGACGGTTTTTCCTTGAAACACCCATGGTTTGGTCTGCAAATCCAGATTGTGAACCATGTCTTTGCTTACGAAACTAAGCTCCTCCATCTAGTAGTGCTGGTATCTTCCTGTGACTCTTGCATCCTCGATGTTGAACTTTATCAATAGCGCCGGTTGATTTTCCTCATTGAATTTTCCGATCTCAAAAGCCCTATGTCGCATCGTAGGCCGTTCAGATGGGTAATCCTTCCACGCAGATCGCTCCTCGCGGACAAGAATCACGCCTTTCACTCCTGCCTTTTGTCATTTCCCGACTCATGTTTCAGAGACTTCCCCCTCTTTTTGGCCTGCTGCTTACTCCGACAGTTGCAAGCGATGTGCCCAAAAATTTTGCAATTGTAGCAGGCGCGTATGTCTTTGGTCTACGACGTCCACTTCCATCGGAGTTAAGGAGTTCCCCGACTGGATTTTTTTGTTCCCACAATTATTATGATTGGGAGATCACCAGTCGTAGGATTCATGGATCCGAGCATTGTACTCAACGCTCCCAATCCTTTATGCTGCTGCAATCACCCGCGGTAAGTCATTCTGGATGCCAAAAACGGCAATTGCTCGTCAGATGTCTTGTTTGAGGGCATTGTTGTAGTGAAAAAAAAGCTTGTCGGGGGTGATGTTCACACCAATGATGATTTTGCATAATCTATGCGTATTCTCTGCCAAGTTGGGCTACTGAAGGAGTTGCTGGAGCTTGTATCGAGCGTCAAACATCTCGTTGAGCTGTCCAAAACGTGCGAGCATCGCGTGCAAGAACGAGTTCCAAACGGTCGGTGTCATGAGCGTGTCTTGCCATTGCGGGTTGATCTGCTCCAAGGATAGAACGCCTGCGGTCGGCGATATGATACGGGCGCCATTGGTTGTTGATGAGGCCGTGCCGGTCTCCTGTTGCTATTGGATGGCCTTTAGATCAAAGCACCAACTTAGTGACGTGACACACAAAATTGCGGCTGCGAGGTCAATCTTTTTTTGTTCGTCGCTGACCCCGGCAGTGGTGAAGTACACCTCCAAATGCGTCAGCCCCATCTGAACCATCAGTCCTTTGGAATTTGCCGGAGTAAACGGTTCAGGTGGGATGAGAGGAATTTTGGGTTTATTCGAGAGTTGGGTATTTCTCTTGACAAGTATCATTTCTCGTGCGCTTGCGTTGCAAAGAGCCTCCATCGCGACATTGAGTTATTGGAGTAGACGGATGTTGATGTCCTCAAGTGTGGACATACAGTTCACCAGCTCCTCATTGATACATGCTTTTCGTCTGTGTCTCCAGTCGTTCTTGTTGTTGTTGTCCAGGCTGTCCATGGGGGCGACTGGTTTACCGACGTTGGATCCGTGACCAGATTGTTCGTTAGAACCATAGGAGCTCCTCCAGTTTCCACAAAGCTTGCCTTGCCAGCGTTTGTTTTTGCTTTATGGTTTGCATGCATAGGCACGTTCTACTCCTCCATCACCAAATTCGTCGCTGAAGACCCAGTGCTGGTTGTCGGATGCGCTCGCCCACTTCACATCATAGTCGCGAGGTCTGCTAGGTCTTGACGTGCGAGATGGGCTGATGACTTGTGAGAGGTAGTCCTTCAGATGGGCAAAGTAGTTGCATGCCTCTCGAGCACCACTGCACTCTGATACAAAGTGTTATGCCGAACGGAGCATAGATGGTGAAGAGGTCAAAGTTATGAGGTAGAACACGATTGAGAATTTGGGACACTTGAGCAACTCACAATTAGCGGTAAGTGTTCTTTGATGAAAAGTGTAGGAATGGTTGAACACACATATACAAGTGTCACGTTACGAAGAGGCATAGTCAGGGTCGTTGGGTTGATTGTTGAGCGACGCCTGTGGAGTCGCATCGTGAGTGGTCGGATTTGAGAAGCTCCACCGGAAGTCAGGGGACTTTGAGGATCGATGATGAAGATGTTCTTAGCTACTGAGCTAACCACCTCTGGCAGAGAAGCCGTAAAACTAAAAATCTCACAAAGGTTTTTAGGCCTTCCTCCTTTGTTGACATGTGTCATGCACCCCAAACTTAATCAGGCATACACTTCACCTTCAAGAGTACTAACGCCTTAGCATTACATCTCAAGAAGAGCTCAAGTCGTCAATACGCAAGAGAGCATCAAGCAAGGGTTAACTGATTAGCATGCAAGACAAGTCCTTTATAGCTGTCTGTCCAGTCCTAGAACTCAAAAGCACATTCCTGGGAAGTGGCCTGAACCAGCCACATCACCAATAGACTTGCACTGTGGGCTTGACACATAAGCATCCTAGTGTCAAGGTGACAGACCAACCATGTAGCGTCCAAGAAGCTACGTACTTTATTTCTTGGAAGCTTCTACAGCAAACAAGGTGTGCATGGGGCTAGGATCAAACTCATGACCTCTCACTCGACCAAATCAACAAAATGGCCAAGGTCACCACTCACCCACACGGTGTACTCACAGGTCATATCTCACAAGAGACAGAGCATAGTTGAGTCATACTACAATGGATCTAGGGGTCATACCTCCACAAGCGGCAGAGCATTCCTGATCCGTCCTACGACACTGAACAAGGGGCAAAAACATTCAACAGATGTAAGATGCATCTTTATAAATCGAGGTATGTCTCATTGCGTTGACAAGTTGACTGAAAGGTAGCCTTACTTCTTTCCTAAATTCTCAAAAGTGGTCGTGGTTGTCAGAAAGTGCGAGAAGGTTCGCCGGAGGGCGAGAGCAGTTGGCCGAATTTCCCTCGACCGTAGGGGCAAGAAATTGAGGTCTCAACACACGGTGGGCTGTTTGTGTAATGAAAGAAATGTCCACTTGGAAGACGAGGGACTCATATACGTCTGGTACGTAACAATGTAGATGAGTCCCTAATCTCTCTGGGTGGACATTTCTGTCATTACACAAATATCCCACTGTGCAGCGGGACCTCGAATTTCACTCCAATGTTTGAGAGCTATTCGGCCAACTTCCCTTGCCCTCCGGCGTTCCTTCTCGCACTTTCTGACAACTTTGAATGCTTTAGAGAATTGTTGACAGAATTTTCACGACCTTCAATTGACTTCTCAACGCATCTAGAAACATCAAGATTTGTAAAGGTGCATCTCGCATCTTCACCGCCAATTTTTTAGGCCCCCTGATTCCTTGGTGGAGCTTCTTGATCCAATCACTCACCATGAGACTCCACACGTGTCGCTTGATAATCAACTCAATGACCCTGACTACGTCTCATTTTATCTCCACACTTGTAAATATGTATTTGAACATTTTGACACTTGTCATTGAAGTGCACCTATCACTGATTATGAATTGCTCGTGTCCCAAACTCTCAAGCCGTGTTCTCCTTTGCAACTTCTACCTGCTCATCATGTACGCTTTGTTGGACATAACACTTGGTATTAGAGCATTGTGGTTCTGGAGAGGCATCTGAATACTTTTCCCATCCGGACTACCTCACACAAGCCATCAACACATCTCACACGTCAATACTTTGCAGACTACAAAGTGAGGCAAGTGAGCGCATCCCACGACAAGCAGTGGGTCTTTGGCATCAAATTCAACGATGGAGGAGAAAAATGTGCCTACACACACGAACCCTGAGAAGGTAGTGAACGCTGGCGTGGCAACCTATATGGCAGCTGGGTCAATCACAACAGCTTCTACAACGAACTCCGTCATGGATCCCACGGCGGTAAACCAGCCGTCCCTACTGATAGCCTCAACGTCTGCAGCAGGGACGAAAGGTGGCATCGGACGACAGACACAGATCAACGAGGAACTGGCCAAGTGTGTTACCCTGCTCGAGGTGATCATCCGTCATCTGTTCCAACAACTCAACGTTGTGATGGAGGTTCTTCGTAGTGCAAGAGTACAGGAGGCGATGCTCTTAAGTTTAAATGCCCAACTCTCAAGCAAACCCAAGATTCATCTGACCTTGCTAGAATCATTCAATCTAGCAAGTTTAAAGGGACCGACGGTTCAAATAAGGCTGATGAGTCTGTAGGTGTATTTCACCTATGCTTGGGTTAATGAGGATTGGAATTAAATTGACCTCGCGACCGCGCTTCTGCATGGCACGGCAGTAAGTAGGTAGTCCCAACCTGAAGGCCATCCAACGGCTGTAGGAGACCGGTGGGGCCTCATCAACGAACAACGGCGCGTGTCTCATATCGCCTACCGCATGCGTTCTACCCTTGGAGCAGATCAACCCACAGCAGCAAGACACGCTGATGCCACCAACTGACTGGAGCGACTTCTCGCGTACAATGCTTGTACATTTTGGACGGCTGAACAAGATATCCTACGCTTGGTACACAATCTAGCGTCTCCGTCAAGAATCCAACATGGCAGAGTACACACGCATATTCCGCGAGATCATCATTGGTGCAGACACCGCCCCCGACGAGTTGTGTTCTAACTACAACAACGACCTCAAATGAGACATCCGGCGAGCGATCACCATCTTCGGCAATTCGAACGACCTACCGCAGATGATTGCATCAGAAGAAAGGATCAACAACGCCAACTACAATACTTGGGTCCTGGAATCCTATGCCTAGCAACCTCCCAACCACAATCATCGTGGGAACGGAAAATCCACTTGGGGGACTCCTCAACTCTGATGGAAGTGGATGCTGTCAACGAGAGGGGCACGCGCACTTGCTATCATTGCGAAAAGGCAAAACACATCGTTTGCAATTGCCAAAGCAACCACTAGGCCAAAAAGGTGGGGAAGTTGAAGAACAATGATTTGGGAAACATCAAGGGACAAGAGTGAAAGGCGCGACTCGAATCGGAGAGGAGCGATCTGCGCCAAATGATCGCCCATCTGAACGTGTCACGATGCTGAAGAGGGGTTCTGAGATCCCAAAGTTCCACGATGGGTACGAGGATGTGTTGTTCTTCTATGCCCCATGGCCACTGCTATGGCTTGATGGACAGGTTGGGCATGCACTGCTCCCTTGGATTAAGTCCCCCAAACCTTGTTCGTGGTGCAAGTCCAAGCGAGACACCAGAATTGTAGCGCAACGGATAGCATGTTGGACTTAGGGACAACAGGTCATGCGATCGAGCCTCGATGTGCGCAGGAGGTTTTTGACCTTCTCACACAGGGGGAAATTTCTCAGACATTTCTCCATGCATGAGAAGAGTGTACCACTTGGCGGTCAGTGGATGCGCCAATTGGCAGACTGGTGAGGTGGTGTGGAGTGCCAATCCCAAAAGTGCCACTACCCACACACCTTAGAAGCCAGGCCTAGGACTATATATACCAGGCTCATTCCTCATTCTAATTACACAATCTAGCCTTAGATGCTCCTCACAGAGTTGTCCAACTAAGGAACAGTACAAAGAAGACACTGGTCGATCTAAGCCCTAGGAGTTAGTCTTTGACTAGCACCTCACGCGAAAGTGACCAAGTGTTAAGTGGACACAGTTGCTAGCAAGTGATTGCCTAGGAACTGCTCAGTGTGGAACCGTGATCCTAAGGGTGATATCTTCTCCTAGCAGAAATGCTAGGAGCAGACGGCAAGTGCTCTTGTGTCGGCCCTGTTTTCTAGTCTGTTTGCCTCAGGTCGGTTGAAAAAGGGTTATGGGCCCACACTGACCAGTTGTAAGGCATGCTTCGCTCAACTCTAGTATGCTCTCTCCAGGTGCACACGCCGGCTCCATCAGCTCCATCAGCTCCATCAGCTTCATCAGCTCCAACGGCTTGGTCTGCACTCAGCACACAGGGACCAAGGACAAACTCTGCCCTTGGAGGCACGACCCTTGTGTCCCAACGAGGACAAGCTGTGCCCTTGGTGGCAAGACCCTGGGTGTGTTGGTGTAGATATATTCTCTGTCTGCTGGTGAACATCGGCTGGAGGGGTAAGCAACGGATCTGCATCCTAAAACCGGTAGCAGACATCAGCTCACATTAGCCTACATTGGCCTTAACGCTGCAGAGACGTGGGAAGCAGCAACAAAAATGGTTGACCCATCGGGAGGAGTGAGGGCTGCTGCAAGGCAGTCCTCAAGCTCAACAGTGGCTACCATAGGGCAGACCACTGGAGCAAATGTGAGTGCTACGTCACTGCCGCAAGGTCTTGGACCCTTGGGAGGAATCCCCATTTTTGAGGGGACTGACTTCCCCCTTTGGAGATGGCAGTTCGAGCTGGCAATGAAAGTGCGTGGCCTCATCAAGCTTTTGAAGGGAGAGGAGCAAGTTCCCGCGGTGGGCTCACTGGAGCATGAGGCATGGATGGAACGAAATGATATTGTCATGCCATTCCTCAGCAATGAGATTACTGAGAAGTATGTTCCCATCATTGCCGGGTACACGTTGTCTTCCAAAGCTTACGACAAGCTCAAGCGCGTGCACCAGTCCACCTGCCTCATGAACAGATTATTCATCCTACAACGGCTGATCAGCATGCGGGTGAATGAGGGTGAATCAATCCCCGATTTCCTACAGGAGTTTGAAGGACTCCTTGGCGAGGCTCGCCAGATGAACTGGGACCTTGACAAAAACATGCAAGACATGATCCTCCTCATGGCGCTACCGGAGAGCTGGAGCCCAATGATCACNAATGATATTGTCATGTCTTTCCTCAGCAATTCGATTACTAAGAAGTATGTTCCCATCATTGTCAGGTACACGATGGCTTCCGAAGCTTACGACAAGCTCAAGCGCGTGCACCAGTCCACCTCCCTCGCGAACAGATTATTCATCCTACAACGGCTGATCAGCATGCGGGTGAATGAGGGTGAATCAATCCCCGATTTCCTACAGGAGTTTGAAGGACTCCTTGGCGAGGCTCGCCAGATGAACTGGGACCTTGACAAAAACATGCAAGACATGATCCTCCTCATGGCGCTACCGGAGAGCTGGAGCCCAATGATCACGGTCATGGGCGGTTGGAAGGAGGATGACCTGACGTACACGACAGTGTCCGAGTACGTGCAAAACCAGGCCATGCGCCGCAACGGAAGTGAGGCTAACTTCTCAGCCTATGCCACTCGCTACGGTGGCCGCGGGAGCAAAGGGTCAGCCTCTGGTCAGAAAGGCGCAAGCGGAAGCGGTGGCGGCGGAGGCAACAATGGCGGCAAGGCTCCCAAGCGACAGGGAAACTGCCGTAACTGCAGCAAACCTGGGCACTGGGGAAGAGAGTGCAAGTCACCAAAGAAGGAAGAAGGCGGAAACAGTGGGAACAAAGGCAGCAAAAAGGGTGGCAAAGAAGCCACCAACATGATGGCACAGAGCATGCCTCCGGCAAAAGGAGCGGCGCTGCTCAGGCCAGGAGCTTTTGGGCTCGACTCCGGCACCGATCATCACTCCAGCAACGACCAGGCTGGATTCGTCTCCATTGGCCCCACCGATCGGCGGTTCAAATGTGCAAACGGTAGCGTCGTGAATGCAAAGGGCGTACGAGACAAGCTGGTGAGCATCAGCCTTAATGGTGCAGAGAAGGATCTACGGCTACGTGACTTGGTCTACATGCCCTCCTTTGCAGCAAACCATCTGTCCGTGTCAAAAATAACGGACAACGACATGACGGTGATGTTCACGTAGAAGAGGGTGGTCATCGCCAGGAACAAGGACATCAAGGTCCTCTACGCCAACAAAGATCTTGTGGCACAGGTTCCACGGGTTGATGGAATCTACGTATTGCAGACAACGGCAGCAAAGAGCTCGGAAGACGAGGGTCATGCGGGTGCAGCGGAGGCATTGATCTCGGCACTAACACAGGAGAGCACACCAACAAGAACTGAAAAAGCATCCTCTGCCGCAAAGGATGAAGATGCTGATCTGTGGAATAGACGCTTTGGGCATGTTGCAAACAGCACGCTCCAAGTCATCCAACAACAACAGCTGGTCCGTGGCATGGATGGTTGGAAGAAGGATGCGGTTGGGTGTGGCAGCCTGTGTGAACCTTGCCTCCAAGGCAAGACCAAGCAAACGCGCTTTGAGCGCAATGGTCGCCGCGCAGAATCAGCCCTTGACCTGATTCACACCGACGTGTGCGGACCCTTTTGCACGGCGTCAAACTATGGTAGCAAGTTTTTTCTGACCTTCATAGACGACCACACCCGCAAGGTGTGGATCTTCTTCCTCAAAACAAAGGGAGAGGTCAGAGAAAAGTTGCAGGAGTTTGTCGCCATGGTGGAGCGGCAGACCGGAAAGAAAGTCAAAGCGATGCGGAGCGACAACGGCGGAGAGTATGAGGCATGCAAGGGCTGGTTGTGGAAACATGGGATCAACCACCAGCCCACAATGCCTTACACGCCGCAGAGCAATGGTGTTGCCAAACGGATGAATCAGACCATCCTCGGCATGGTGCATAGCATGCTCTTTGATGCAAAGCTTCCACCGCGGTTCTGGGCGGAAGCGGCAAGAACGGCATGCTATCTTGTCAACCTGACTCCTGCGGCTGCTCTGGGCAGGCGCAAAAATAAGAAGGGAAAGCAACAGATGACGCCACAAGAAGTTTGGTCAGGGAAGAAGCCGGACGCATCAC
Source organism: Penium margaritaceum (assembly GCA_023375785.1). Classification (NCBI taxonomy): domain Eukaryota; kingdom Viridiplantae; phylum Streptophyta; class Zygnematophyceae; order Desmidiales; family Peniaceae; genus Penium; species Penium margaritaceum. The sequence continues at coordinate 27,323 of SZWC01004118.1, forward strand.
ACCTGAAAGTATTCGGCTGCACCGCATAGGCAAAGGTCCAGGCGGGTGAGGGTGCCGGCAAGCTGGATGCAAGAGCGCGAAAGTGCGTTATGGTGGGCTATGAGACGGCCCACAAGACATACCGCTTGTGGGACCTGGTAGGAAGAAGACTCATCACCAGCCGGGACGTAACCTTTGATGAAAGGAAACTAGGCAAGGGAGAGATGCTTGATCCCACACAAGCCCCAAAACAGGGAGAGTGGTTGGTGCTGCTGGAGTCAGGAGATCAAGCTCCTGAAAACTGGCAAGTGGTGCTAGTACAGCAGGCCGTGAAGAACAGTGGTGTGGCAGGGAGAATGGTTGCGCAGGCTGACGCAGCAGCGAGCTCTGACACAGAGTCGGAGACGTCCGAGGCCTCTGAGACCAGCTCGGAGGCCAGTGGCTCTTCAAAAGAGGAAAACTTAACTCCAGGGCAGCCAACAGCATAGGAGCAATAGCATTGCAAACATCCACCAGCAATGCAACGTCGGAGCACACGGCAAAGAAAACAAACGCCAAAGTACGACGCTGACACCGGAAGCTGGACTGGACTGAGTTGATCCTGTTTGGCTCAGGGAGAGCCACTCACTGTGGCTGAGGCGCTGGCAAGGCCCGATGCGGCCAAGTGGAAGGAGGCGGTGGACAGCGATCTCGCGTCCATCGAAGAAAATAGCGCATGGATGCTGGTGGACATACCCGCTAACGCTCACGTGGTGGGCTCAAAGTGGGTGCTCAAGTTGAAGCGGAAGCAAGATGACAGCATCGACAAGTACAAGGCAAGGGTCGTGGCGAAAGGATTCTCACGGCGCGCAGGGTCTGAGTACGATGAGACATTCGCACCGGTTGTCACGTTTGCGTCAATCAGGTCCCTGCTTGCCGTTGCTGTTGCCAAAGACCTTGAGATCCACCAGATGGATGTGAAGACAGCCTTCCTTTATGGGAAGCTCGACAAGGAGGTGCTAATGGAGGTACCGGAAGGTGTAAAAGTACCTAAGGGTAAGGTGTGCAAGCTGGTGAAGGCGTTGTACGTGCTGAAACATGCCCCACGGATCTGGTAGAAGGAGATGGACAGCTTCATGGCTGAGGTCTCTTTCGCACATTGCAAGAATGACCCCAGCGTCTATGTGCGGGAGGACGAACGTGGCTTGCTACTCGTGGCATTGTATGTGGATGATCTTATCATGTGTTCTTCCTTGCAGGGGGCCCTCACGGACCTCAAGAAAAATCTGGCCAGCAGATTTAAGATGAAGGACATGGGACCTCTCGAGTACTACCTCGGGATTGCTGTTCACCACAACCGCAAAGCAGGCACCATCGAGCTCAACCAGACCAAGTACATCATGGATGTCTTGAAGCGATACAACATGGAGGACTGCAAGCCCATCAGCACCCCCATGCCCTCTGACTGCAAGCTCTCCTCCTCCATGTCACCAAACA